>CAMZMU010000104.1:21575751-21848647 GCA_947311845.1 Poa pratensis
GACAAAAATAATTTTAAGTTACACAAGTAGTGGTTATATCACAGAACCGTCGATAGTTTTGAATAATTCAACCCCTTTCAATGAATAGACATGGCGGCCATTTGGACCGTTTTTTCAAAAAAATAAAGAAAGTGAAAAAATACTCAAAAAAAAATCCTTTGGCATTGATCCTTTTAGTGTATTAGTTGATAGGATAAATGATAAACTTGAGTTTTAACAAAGTTTTCAAAAAACTTCTTCACAAAAGATCAATCATCTATAAACATGTATAAGTTTCGAATCAAATGACCTAGCTATGATCATTCCCATGGCATAGTTTGTGTTAATGTATCCATATTTGACACATAGCTGTATCTTGATATTACAAACAATGTTGCAGAACGATTTTTTTCAAATTACTTATATAAATATCATTTTCCTTTTTTTAAGTGTCAAAAATGACATTTTTGTGTAGCAAGTACAAACAATATGTGCAAAATGGCACCCATCCAAATCTCACAAAGTAGACCATATTTGATGGATAATCCAGAAATATTATGAATTTTCTCGGTTTCTACCTAATTTTGCCTATTTAAACGACTTTATGCCTATTTTCCAAAAGTAATTCAAATTTGAACGACAAGTGTTGATAGTTTGCTCTGAAAATTTGACAAAAATAATTTTAAGTTACAGAGATAGAGATTATATCACAGAACCGTCGATAGTTTTGAATAATTCGACCCCTTTCAATGAATAACATGGCGGCCATTTTGACCGTTTTTTCAAAAAAATAAAAGAAAGTGAAAAAATACTCAAAAAAGAAATCCTTTGGCATCGAGTCCTTTTATGTGTATTAGTTGATAGGATAAATGATAAACTTGAGTTTTAACAAAGTTTTCAAAAAACTTCTTCACAAAAAGATCAATCATCTATAAACTTGTATAAGTTCGAATCAAATGACCTAGCTATGATCATTCCTATGGCATAGTTTGTGATAATATGCCCATATTTGACACATAGCTGTATCTTGATATTACAAACAATGTTGCAGAACTGAGTTTTTTCAAATTACTTATATAAATATCATTTTCCTTTTTTTAATGTAAAAAATGACATTTTGTGAAGCAAGTGCAAAAAATATGGTGCAAAATGGCACCCATCCAAATATCTCACAAAGTAGACCATATTGATGGATAATCCAGAATATTAGGAATTTTCTCGGTTTCTACCTAATTTTGCCTATTTAAATGACTTATGCCTATTTTCCAAAAGTAATTCAAATTTGAGCTACAAGTGTGTGATAGTTTGCTCTGAAAATTAGACAAAAATAATTTTAAGTTACACAAGTAGTGGTTATATCACAGAACCGTCGATAGTTTTGAATAATTCGACCCCTTTCAATGAATAGACATGGCGGCCATTTTGACCATTTTTTCAAAAAAAATAAAAGAAAGTGAAAAAATACTCAAAAAAGAAATCCTTTGGCATGGAGTCCTTTATTTGTATTAGTTGATAGGATAAATGATAAACTTGAGTTTTAACAAAGTTTTCAAAAAACTTCTTCACAAAAAGATCAATCATCTATAAACATGTATAAGTTTCGAATCAAATGACCTAGCTATGATCATTCCCGTGGCATAGTTTGTGATAATATGCCCATATTGACACATAGTTGTATCTTGATATTACAAACAATGTTGCAGAACTGAGTTTTTTCAAATTACTTATATAAATATCATTTTCCTTTTTTTAAGTGTAAAAAAATGACATTTTTTGTGAAGCAAGTACAAAAAATATGGTGCAAAATGGCACCCATCCAAATATCTCACAAAGTAGACCATATTTGATGGATAATCCAGAAATATAGGAATTTTCTCGGTTTCTACCTAATTTTGGCTATTTAAATGACTTCATGCCTATTTCCAAAAGTAATTCAAATTTGAGCTACAAGTGTGTGATAGTTTGCTCTGAAAATTAAACAAAAATAATTTAAGTTACACAAGTTGTGGTTATATCACAGAACCGTCGATAGTTTTGAATAATTCGACCAATTTCAATGAATAGACATGGCGGCCATTTTGACCGTTTTTTCAAAAAATAAAAGAAGTGAAAAAATACTCAAAAAAGAAATCCTTTGGCATCGAGTCCTTTTATGTGTATTAGTTGATAGGATAAATGATAAACTTGAGTTTTATCAAAGTTTTCAAAAAACTTCTTCACAAAAAGATCAATCATCTATAAACATGTATAAGTTTCGAATCAAATGACCTAGCTATGATCATTCCCGTGGCATAGTTTGTGATAATATGCCCATATTTGACACATAGCTGTATCTTGATATTACAAACAATGTTGCAGAACTGAGTTTTTTCAAATTACTTATATAAATATCATTTTCCTTTTTTTAAGTGTAAAAAATGACATTTTTTGTGAAGCAAGTACAAAAAATATGGTGCAAAATGGCACCCATCGAAATATCTCACAAAGTAGACCATATTTGATGGATAATCCAGAAATATTAGGAATTTTCTCGGTTTCTACCTAATTTTGGCTATTTAAAATGACTTCATGCCTATTTTCCTAAAGTAATTCAAATTTGAGCTACAAGCGTGTGATAGTTTGCTCTGAAAATTAGAAAAAAATAATTTTAAGTTACACAAGTTGTGGTTATATCACAGAACCGTTGATAGTTTTAATTAATTCGACCAATTTCAATGAATAGACATGGCGGCCATTTTGACCGTTTTTTCAAAAAAATAAAAGAAAGTGAAAAAATACTCAAAAAAGAAATCATTTGCATGGAGTCCTTTTATGTGTATTAGTTGATAGGATAAATGATAAACTTGAGTTTTAACAAAGTTTTCAAAAAACTTCTTCACAAAAAGATCAATCATCTATAAACATGTATAAGTTTCGAATCAAATAACCTAGCTATGATCATTCCCGTGGCATAGTTTGTGATAATATGCCCATATTTGACACATAGCTGTATCTTGATATTACAAACAATGTTGCAGAACTGAGTTTTTTCAAATTACTTATATAATATCATTTTCCTTTTTTAAGTGTAAAAAATGACATTTTTTGTGAAGCAAGTGCAAAAAATATGGTGCAAAATGGCACCCATCCAAATATCTCACAAAGTAGACCATTTTGATGGATAATCCAGAAATATTAGGAATTTTCTCGGTTTCTACCTAATTTTGCCTATTTAAATGACTTTATGCCTATTTTCCAAAAGTAATTCAAATTTGAGCTACAAGTGTGTGATAGTTTGCTCTGAAAATTAGACAAAAATAATTTTAAGTTACACAAGTAGTGGTTATATCACAGAACCGTCGGTAGTTTTGAATAATTCGACCCCTTTCAATGAATAGACATGGCGGCCATTTTGACCATTTTTTCAAAAAAATAAAAGAAAGTGAATGAAAGGATCGAGTAGGTTGACTAGAGGGGGGGGGTGAATAGGCAACTACAAATTTTCTTTTTCTTTTGATACAAATTTGGGAATTGCTCAAATATAAGTTCTCTAGATATGCAACTAGGTGAACAATCCTATATGATGAGCAATAAACAAGCTAGCAAGATATTCTACACAAGATAAGCTAGCAATACAAGTAAAGGAAGGTTAAGAGATAACCACACGGTGACGCGGAGATGTTCTACCGAAGTTCACTTCCCAATGGAAGCTACGTCTCCGTTGGAGCGGTGCGGAGTCACAAAGTGAACTCCGAATAGCCTTGATATGGCACACCGTATCTCCCTCGTGTTATCCTCCGATGAGGAGTTCCACGAGCCACTATATGATGCCCTCGAGGTCGGCAACAAACCTTTACAAGGATGAGGCACACTCCACAACCGAATTGGAGGCTCTCACCAAATTCCCGCGGCTCCCAAAGCCACAAGAATCACAAGGCCGGGGCACGACTCCACAACTTAATTGGAGGCTCCCGGCTAGTCCCCGCGGCTCCCAAAGCCACAAGAACGACCAACGACAATCCAAAGTATCAACGAACTTACAAGCTTCAAGCCCTCTCAAGAACAGGGGAAAATCAAATCGCTTGGGTGGAAGTGTAGATCTAGGCATCTCTCCCAAGTCCTAGAAGGACAAGGTGTTTGAGTGGGTAGGGAGAGAGATCTAGGGAGTTGAAGCTTTCAACAATGGTGGGGATTTAGTTCTGGTCGTGGTGCCTCTCCAAGGTAGGAGAAGGCCTTTATATACTGCCCAGATTAGCCGTTGCAGACAGGTAAATCGGATAATCCGATTCAAGTCAACATCGGATTATCCGATGGAATCGGATAATCCGATCAGACTACATCGGATAATCCGAAGATCCTCAGTGAGCGGTTGCTTGTAGTCCTTAGCAGATTTCGAGCAAATCCTGATCATCGGATAATCCGATACTTCCCAACTCGGATAATCCGAATATCTTCAGTGTGAGGTTTCTTCTAGTCCTTAGCAGATTTCGAGCAAATCCTGATCATCGGATAATCCGATACTTCCCACTCGGATAATCCGAATATCTTCAGTGTGAAGTTTCTTCTAGTCCTTAGCAGAATTTCAGCAGACTTTGCAAATCGGATAATCCGAAACTTCCAACATCGGATAATCCGATTTTCTTCAGCAACAAACTGGCTCTTTTCAACTCCCTTTTTGGATTTGATGCAAAGATGTTTTACACACTTAAAACCTGCATCACTTGATTCACATGTTAAATCATCACTAGTGTTGTTGCCTAACACACAAAACACAAGGGATTAAGAAATGTCCTTTCAATCTCCCCTTTTTGGTGTTAGATGACAACACTAGGATTTGCAAGGAAAGCATAATTATATTATCTAGATTCCCGAGCTTAAGACATGAGAAGCTCCCCCTGAATGTGTGCATATAATTAAATTGCATTGAATACAAATGCAACACATATAGGAAGAGGGCACCTCCAAATAGTAAGGAAACTAGATAGGAAATTTCATGGGAGACATATCAAAATAGAGAACTATACCTTGTGCACAATAGAGTTGAAATAAACCATAGCACAAGAATACACCGCATAACCATATTAGAAATCCATATGTCTCATAACTTAAGCACAAAGGTTCACACACATAAGTTCCACAGAAAACACAACACGAATAAGTTCGACATAAATGGACACAAGCGCAATAAGAATGGTAAAAGCATATGCTTGTGCCCGAAACCCATGCAAATCCCACACGGAGACCTAATAGAACTACTTCTCCCCCTTTGGCATCGAAACGCCAAAAAGGGAAAAGAGCGATGCTACGGCCCAAGTAGATCACTCCGACTCAGAGGCATCATCATCATCATCACCAACACGGTCACCGCCATCAGCACCATCATCATCATTTTCCTCAGACTCAGCATCATCCTCTTCTGAAGACTCATAAGTACGGGCACGAGTGTAGGATGGCCGGGAAGGGCCAGCAGAAGCTGTCTCTAGAAGATGAGACTCAAGCTGAGTCCATGGAAACTGAGAGCCCTCGTTCCACTGATCAAAGAGAGAGGAGCAGACTCTGGGGGTCATCTGCGAGGCGAGGAAGGTGCTTGAGAATGTTCTCCTGCCTAAGATAAGTGTCATACTGTCCCCTCCGGATGTCGCATTCATGCACAGGATGTTCCGCTGGAACCAGTTGAGTTTCTTGGGCGGATCAAAGGAAGGAACCGGAGACGGACGGGTGGCGCCACGACGAGCATCACCCATGAAGGAACCTCGGGCAGGAGCTGCAGCAGCAGAAGATGGAATAACCTCTTTCCTCTTCTGATAAACCCTCTTGTACGAATGGGGCTCCATATCATACTTGTTGAAGTTGTGGTTCTTCAAGTGTCCTTGATGAGCATCATGATGTAAGGAGCATAAGGAATAGTGAGCCCACTGACCATAGAGTCAAACAACTCACGAAAGATGAAATGCATCACATCCACTTTAAACTCAGCTCAGGGTCTTCATTCTCAACAATCTTTTAGCAAGGCAAAGCAGATTTGCAAGAGGAGCAACTATATTGTCATTGTTACCTCCACTGGGAGCAATAGTTGAGCGGAAGATGATCACAAGCTGGTCATAGAGGGCAGGAGGCCCTGTTTTTGGCCAATAACTCCATTAGCCCCATACATGTCCTTCATTATGTTTTTATTGAACTTCTCAACAGTGTGCATACGGTAACCACTAGGAGGAAGGTTGCTGCGGAGGGTGAATAGCCAAGAAGAGTAGACAACCGAGCAAAGGAGGATGTACACTGAGTGCGACCCGTCATCCATTTCATGGTCTTTTTATGGTCAGTCTCTATCACCAAGGTGGAGAAAAACTGCAGAATCATTGGCACATGTAGGGACATTGCTTTTCAATGAGAGAACCATGCCCATCTGTTCAATCACATCTGCAGCTTGAGCATAACTGGCCTTGGCCTTGATATCTCGCATTCTGTAGGGCTGCATCGGGCGAATAGGGTGGAGATAATGCTTATAGATGTCATTGTATATATATATCTGCTCCATGCACCAGAAGTTGGGATCTTCAATATCTTCATCTCTTGGCACATTCATATACCAGTTGGACTGACGGACTTGGGCATAGTCAACGGGGTTCATGGTCAAGTAGTTGGGGCGAGTTTCCTTGCCCTTCTTCCTAGAGGCAACTTGCTTCTTCTTGGATGGCAGTTTGTCTTTTCTAGCATGCTTCTTCGGAGGACTACCCGAACCACGACTACCGGAACCACCTGTGAGATAGAGCAATAGATGGATAGCATAGATGAGTACACACAAGTCACAGAGCAAGGAATGGTACAATGTACACTAGGAGAGCATCCCTAAGTTGAGTCTACTAAGTCCTGGACAAATCAAAATGTGGCTGAAAAATACACTGATCAATTTCGGATAATCCGATTAAATGAATCGGATAATCCGACTGGTCGGAATTCCGGTTCAGAAGAATCGGAATATCCGATCTGAATCTGGCAGCAACAAATTGATTCAAGTCCTAGGTCTAGCAGTAGATCGACAAAAGGGGGGCTAGCCTAGTGTTCTAAGTACCAAGGGGAACCACTACCACCAGCCAAAACAACTTCTTACAAAGATCTAGGTGAAGAACACCTAGGAGATGAGAGAGAAGAAGTTACCCTCGTCCATTGAGGAAAAAGCTTGGGTGAATCGGTTCCCGGGAGGAGGAGCACCAAATCCGGCCAAATGCCGGAGTTGGGGACGGCCGGAGATGCCGGGGAGGCGCGGGGAGAGCAGGCGGCGGCGCTGGAGGAGAGAGAGGGTCGGGGGTGGAAGAAACGCTCGACTGAGCCCTTCACCCCGACCCCTGCTCTATTTAGGCGACGAACCGCCAAATCGGATAATCCGATCGTGACTTGAATCGGATAATCCGATAGTCGGATAATCCGAGCAAGTCTGATCGGATAATCCGATTGTCAGGATTTCGTTAGAAATTCTGGCCTGCTAAACCCTTTCTCCTCAGTTTCAAAATAAGACTTGTGTGCATAAGATGGAGTGTTTTTAGGAAAGATAGGCTTGGGATAAGATTGCCAAACTGACATTGGTACTCCACACTCAAACTTGCAAAAATCGAACAAGGAAATGCCAAGATGAGTGGGTTTCCCATAAAACCAACAATAGGACCAAAATTCCAAATGATTTTCAATTAAGACCGAAAAGAACCAACTCTTCATAAAGAAGAGGGCGGTGGCCAAGGCCACCATGTATGAGTTTGTGGTGTGACACCGCGAAGATGTATCTCGGGTTCACGGCCACTACTCGTCATTTAAGCTCACAATTCATGAAATGAAAATATAGAGACAAAATGAGTTCTTACTATCGGCATAATGGGGGGAGGGATAGTCCAATGGATTAGGACCGCACTCCCCCTATGTCCATGCCTACATCCAAACCAAATGAATATCGTCTAATATGGGTAGGTATGCAAGAAGTCCACTAAATCCAATTGCTTATGTCCACCACATTAAGTTCTCCTCTCAACTCCTTGAATCTTGCTTCACCAAGAGGCTTTGTGAACATATCGGCGAGTTGAAGCTTGGTGTTGACATACTTGATTGCAATATCACCCTTCTCAACATGATCTCGAATAAAATGATACCGGATCTCAATATGCTTGGTCTTCCCATGAAGAACCGGATTGTGAGCAATTTTGATGGCACTTTCATTATCACATAAAAGAGGCACTTTGTCACAAATGACACCATAATCCTTTAAAGTTTGCCTCATTGGTGTCTCTAAGTTGACGAGGGAATATCTCCCCGGCAACAGTGCCAGAAACAATGCTTGTACGTCACACGTCAGTTGGGAACCCCAAGAGGAAGGTATGATGAGTGCAGCAGCAAGTTTTCCCTCAGTATGAAACCAAGGTTTAATCGAACCAGTAGGAAAACGAGGTTTGCTTCGAAGGTGTTGGTGAAGGAGTGTAGTGCGGCACAACACCAGGGATTCCGGTGCCAACGTGGAACCTGCACAACACAATCAAATTACTTTGCCCCAACTTAACAGTGAGGTTGTCAATCTCACCGGCTTGCTGAAAACAAAGGGTTAAACGTATCGAATGGAAAATGATGTTTGTTTGCATAAAACAGTAGAGAACAATGATTGCAGTAGATTGTATTTCAGATGTAAAAGAATGGACCGGGGTCCACAGTTCACTAGTGGTGTCTCTCCAATAAGATAACTAACATGCTGGGTAAACAAATTACAGCTGGGCAATTGACAATTGATAAGTGCATATAACATGCATGTGTGAGTTGTGGTGTCTACTATGAGATTCATTTGGGCATTACGACAAAGTACATAGACCGCTATCCAGCATGCATCTATGCCTAAATAGTCCACTTTCCGGTTAACATCCGTACCCCTTCCAGTATTAAGTTGCAAGCAACAGACAATTGCATTAAGTAATGTGCGTAATGTAAACAATACATTCATCCTTGAATAAAGCATTGCTGTTTTACCCCTAGTGGCAACAACACATCTACAACCTTAGAACTTGCTGTCACTATCCCAGGTTAAATAGAGGTTGAACCCAACTATCATGCATAAATACCCCCTCTTGGAGTACAAGTATTCACTTGGCCAAGGCTTCAACAAGTAACGGAGAGCATGCAAGATCACAAATGACATAGACATGATAATATAATATTCAGCTCCACATAGGTATCAATATAAGTCAGATCCCAGCAAACACAACATGTAGCATTACAATAAGATGATCTTGATCATGATAGGCAGCTCACAAGATCTAAACATGATGGCACAAGTGGAGAAGACAACCATCTAGCTACTGCTATGGACCCATAGTCCAAGGATGAACTACTCACGCATCACTCCGGAGGCGGGCATGGCGATGTAGAGCCCTCCGGTGATGATTCCCCTCTCCGGCAGGGTGCCGGGAAGAGCTTCAGAAACCCCCGAGTTAGGGTTGACGACGGCGGCGGCAGCGAATATGTTCTGGATGAAAGGCTCGGTGTTTTAGGGTTTTCACGTCTCGGGGAATAAATAGGCGAAGGGGCGATGTCGGCGGACCCCCGAGGGGCCCAAACCACAGGCTGGCGCGGCTGGGCCCACTGCCGCGCCGCCAGGTGGTTTGGCCACCTCGTGGCTCTCTTCGTCTCTCCTTCGGACTCCGTGTACGTGCTGGAAAAATAGGGACTTGGCCTTTTGTTTCGTGCAATTCCGAGAATATTTCCAGAAGTAACTTTCTGAAACCAAAAACAGCAGAAAACAGGGAACTGGCACTGTGGCATCTTGTTAATAGGTTAGTCCCAGAAAATGCATAAAAGTGATATGAAGTGTATATAAAACATGTAGCAAATGGTATAATATAAGCATGGAACAGCAGAAATTATGGATACGTTGGAGACGTATCAAGCATCCCCAAGCTTAGTTCTACTCGTCCTCGAGTAGGTAAAACGATAACAACAAATAATTTCTGAGGAGACATGCTTTCACACAATCTTGATCAATATATTGCAAGGCTCATGTCATGAATGAAGTGACTCAAAGCAATGATCTATAGTTTGCTAACAAATAGATAAAGAGTAAACAATGAATCATATAAGCAAAAACTTTTCATGAATAGTACTTTCAAGACAAGCATCAAAAAGTTTTGCATAAGAGGTAACTCATAAAGCAATAGATTCAAAGTAAAAGGCATTGAAGCAACACAAAGGATGATTAAGTTTCAGCATTTGCTTTCAACTTGTAACATGTATATCTCATGGATAGTTGTCAACATAAAGCAATATAACAAGTGCAATAAGTAAACATGTAAGAATCAATGCACACAAAGTTGACACAAGTGTTTGCTTCTAAGATAGAAAGGAGTAGGTAAACTGACTCAACATAAAGTAAAAGATAGGCCCTTCGCAGAGGGAAGCAGGGATTAAATCATGTGCTAGAGCTTTTTAAGTTTTCGAAAGCATATAGAGAGCACAAAATAAGTATTTGAGAGGTGTTTGTTGTTGTCAACGAATGGTAGTGGGCACTCTAACCCCCTTGTCAACCAGACTTTCAAGAGCGGCTCCCATGAAGGACGTTATCTCTACCAGCAAGGTAGATCATCCCTCTTCTCTTTTGTTTACACATGTATTTTAGTTTCTTTATAGATGACACTCCTCCCAACCTTTTGCTTACACAAGCCATGGCTAACCGAATCCTCGGGTGCCTTCCAACATTCACATACCATGGAGGAGTGTCTATTTGCAAATTAAGTTGCTTACTGATAAATCAGGGCAAAACATGTGAAGAGAATTATTAATGAAAGTTGTAATTAATTGGGGCTGGGCACCCCGTTGCCAGCTCTTTTTGCAAATTATTGGATAAGCGGATGTATATGCCACTAGTCCATTGGTGAAAGTCTGTCAGAAGTAAATGACAAGATTGAAAGATAAAACACCACATACTTCCTCATGAGCTATAAAACATTGACACAAATAAGGAGTAATAAAGTTTTGAATAGTTTAAAGGTAGCACATGAAATATTTACTTGGAATGGCAGGAAATACCACATAGTAGGTAGGTATGGTGGACACAAATGGCATGGGTTTTGGCTCAAGTTTTGGATGCACGAGAAGCATTCCCTCTCAGTACAGAGTTTAGGCTAGCAAGGTTGTTTGAAGCAAACACAAGTATAAACCGGTACAGCAAGAATCACATAAAAACATATTGCAAGTATTATAAGACTCTACACTGTCTTCCTTGTTGCTCAAACATTTTACCAGAAAATATCTAGACCTTAGAGAGAACAAATATGCATCCCAAGTCTCAACAAGCTCTACGGTAGTTCTCCACTACTAGGCTTTAACTACATGATGCAAGAGCTTAAACATGATCTACTTGAGAGCTCAAAACAATTGCAAAGCATCAAATCGAAACAAGACAATGATCTACAAGAATGCATATGTCTTTTCCAATACCAACTACTACATGTAGCATTTTCTTTCTTCCAAACAAACACCAATAATTTATTTAAACATAAACTCTCCAAATGATAATATAATGCAGCAAGAGAGTATTTATAAACAAGTGCTAACAGCTCGAAGAGATGCATGAAAAACAGGAGCTAAAAGCACTGCAGTAGCTAGTTAAGAATACTCAACAAATATAAGTGAAGAACATGAGTATTCACATGAAAAAGCGGAGCGTGTCTCTCTCCCACACAAGGATTGCTAGGATCCGAATTTATTCAAACAAAAACAAAAATAAAAACACACAGACGCTCCAAGTAAAGCGCATAAGATGTGAAAGAATTAAAATATAGTTTCACTAGAGATGACCTGATAAGTTTGTTGATGAAGAAGGGGATGCCTTGGGCATCCCCAAGCTTAGACGCTTGAGTCTCTCTGAATATGGTTGGGATGAACCACGGGGGCATCCCCAAGCTTAGGCTTTTCACTCTTCTTGATCACATAATATCACCCTTCTCGCTTGATCCTTGAAAACTTCCTTCACACCAAACTCAAGACAGTTCTCATTAGAGGGTTAGTGCATAATCAAAAATTCTCATATTCTGTAATGATACAATCAATCCCAAAGCTTCTGGACATTAGCTACAGCCACCAATGCTTTGTGGAGCAAAGAAATCCACACAAACACAGTAAAAGAGCGAATGCAAAACAAAAGGCAGAATCTGTCAAAAACAGAACAGTCTGGAATGACGAATTTTTTCGAGGCACTTAAGTTGCTCAGATGGATCTGGCCTAAAATAATGAAAGTTGCGTACATATCTCAGGAATATGCGTGATTTTTCTCAGAATTTTTTGAATTTTCTACAGGGAGATAAGCTCAAATCCGTGACAGCTAAAAATCTGTCACTGCGCAGAAATCCAAATCTTGCATCAACTTTCAATATAGAACTTTACTTGGCACAACATTGCGATAAAATAAAGATACAAAGGAGTTGCTACAGAAGTAACAAAACTCCTTGACTCAAAGAAAACAAAAATAACAGCAAATAAAAACGATGGGTTGTCTCCCATAAGCGCTTTTCTTTAACGCCTTTCAGCTAGGCGCAGAAAGTGAAAATCAAGTGTTGTCAAGAGAAGAAGCATCAACATCATAACTTGCTCTAACAATAGAGTCAAAAGGTAACTTCATTCTCTTCCTAGGGAAGTGTTCCAAAGGTGGCAAATCAAGAATATCATAAAGCTTCTTGGGCAAAACCGAAATACTTGCACTAAGATCACACAAGGCATTGCAATCAAAATCATTCACCTTTACCTTAATGATGGGTTCCCAACCATCTTCTAATTTCCTAGGAATAGAAGCTTTAAGTTTCAACTTCTCCTCCCTAGCTTGCAAAAGAGCATTTGTAATATGCTTGTAAAAGCCAAATTAATAGTGCTAGCATTGGGACTTCTAGCTAATTTTTGCAAGAACATAATAATTTCAGAGATGTTACAATCATCAAAATCAAAATCATTATTGTCAATGGTGGTGGAACCATTGTCTCCAATAGTTTGAAAAATTTCAGCACTTTTATCAGAAAAGTTTCAGCAGTTTTAGGCAATTTCAAACGCTTTGCAGAAGTAGTAGAGACATTACCAACACCAATAACATTACTATCAATAGTAGGAGGCTTACTAGCATGTAAAACATTAGCATTACTAGTGGTGGTGATAGTACAAACTCTAACTATACTATTCTCTTTTTCAAGTTCTTCCTCTTTTTCCCACCTAGCATGCAATTCAGCCAACATCCTAATATTATTATCAATTCGAACTTGGATGGCATTTGCTGTAGCAAATGACTTAGTATCTTTAACTTCATTAGGCATAACTTTCAGTTTTAGAATTTCAACATCATGAGCAAGACTATCAACTTTAGAAGCAAGAACATCAATTTTTTCAAACTTTTCCTCAACAGTTTTATTGAAAGCTTTTTGTGTGCTAATAAATTCTTTAAGCATAGCTTCAAGATCAGAGGACACACTTCTATTGTTGTTGTAGGAATTACCATAAGAATTGCCATAACCATTTGAAGGATAAGGCTTATAGTTGTTGCTACCAAAATTATTCCTATAAGCATTGTTGTTGAAGTTGTTGTTTTTAATGAAGTTTACATCAACATGCTCTTCTTGAGCAACCAATGAAGCTAAAGGAACATTATTAGGATCAACATGAGATCTACCATTCACAAGCATAGACATAATAGCATCAATCTTATCACTCAAAGAGGAGGTTTCTTCGACAGAATTTACCTTCTTACCTTGAGGAGCTCTTTCGGAGTGCCATTCGGAATAGTTGATCATCATATCATCAAGTAGCTTTGTTGCTGCACCTAAAGTGATGGACATAAAGGTTCCTCCAGAGCCGAATCCAATAAGTTCCTTGAGGAAAAATTTAATCCTGCATAAAAGGTTTGGATGATCATCCAAGTAGTCAGTCCATGAGTGGGACAATTCTTCACCAAAGATTTCATTCTTCCCAAGCCTGAGCAACATGTTCATTATCAAGTTGTTTAAAATCATAATGCTACTTCTCAAGGATATAATCTTAGCAGGAGGATAATATTTCCCTATGAAAGCATCTTTGCATTTTGTCCAAGAATCAATACTATTTCTAGGCAAAGAAAGCAACCATTCTTTAGCTCTTCCTCTCAAGGAGAAAGGAAAAAGTTTCAGTTTTATAATATCCCCATCCATATCCTTATACTTTTGCATTTCACAAAGTTCAACAAAGTTATTAAGATGGGCAGCAGCATCATCAGTACTAACACCAGAAAATTGCTCTTTCATAACAAGATTTAATAGAGCAGGTTTAATTTCATAAAATTCTTCTTTAGAAGCAGGTGGAGCAATAGGAGTGCATATGAAATCATTGTTGTTTGTGCTAGTGAAGTCACACAACTTAGTGTTCTCAGGAGTATTCATTTTGAAAAAAACAAATCAAACTGAATTAAACAAGTAACTATTTTTTTTGTGTTTTTGATATAAAGAAAGCAAACAAGACTAAATAAAAATAAACTAAGCAAGACAAATAACAAAGTAAAGAGATTGGGTGTGAGAGACTCCCCTTGCAGAAGCAATTCGGTTTTCCTCGGCAACGGCGCCAGAAAACGTGTTGGTGGCTCTAAGTTGACGAGGGAATATCTCCCCGGCAACAGTGCCAGAAACAATGCTTGTACGTCACACGTCAGTTGGGAACCCAGGGATTCCGGTGCCAACGTGGAACCTGCACAACACAATCAAATTACTTTGCCCCAACTTAACAGTGAGGTTGTCAATCTCACCGGCTTGCTGAAAACAAAGGGTTAAACGTATCGAATGGAAAATGATGTGTGTTTACATAAAACAGTAGAGAACAATGATTGCAGTAGATTGTATTTCAGATGTAAAAGAATGGACCGGGGTCCACAGTTCACTAGTGGTGTCTCTCCAATAAGATAACTAACATGCTGGGTAAACAAATTACAGCTGGGCAATTGACAATTGATAAGTGCATATAACATGCATGTGTGAGTTGTGGTGTCTACTATGAGATTCATTTGGGCATTACGACAAAGTACATAGACCGCTATCCAGCATGCATCTATGCCTAAATAGTCCACTTTCCGGTTAACATCCGTACCCCATCCAGTATTAAGTTGCAAGCAACAGACAATTGCATTAAGTAATGTGCGTAATGTAAACAATACATTCATCCTTGAATAAAGCATTGCTGTTTTACCCCTAGTGGCAACAACACATCTACAACCTTAGAACTTGCTGTCACTATCCCAGGCTAAATAGAGGTTGAACCCAACTATCATGCATAAATACCCCCTCTTGGAGTCACAAGTATTCACTTGGCCAAGGCTTCAACAAGTAACGGAGAGCATGCAAGATCACAAATGACATAGACATGATAATATAATATTCAGCTCAACATAGGTATCAATATAAGTCAGATCCCAGCAAACACAACATGTAGCATTACAATAAGATGATCTTGATCATGATAGGCAGCTCACAAGATCTAAACATGATGGTACAAGTGGAGAAGACAACCATCTAGCTACTGCTATGGACCCATAGTCCAAGGATGAACTACTCACGCATCACTCCGGAGGCGGGCATGGCGATGTAGAGCCCTCCGGTGATGATTCCCCTCTCCGGCAGGGTGCCGGGAAGAGCTTCAGAAACCCCCCGAGTTAGGGTTGACGACGGCGGCGGCAGCGAATATGTTCTGGATGAAAGGCTCGGTGTTTTAGGGTTTTCACGTCTCGGGGAATAAATAGGCGAAGGGGCGATGTCGGCGGACCCCCGAGGGGCCCAAACCACAGGCTGGCGCGGCTGGGCCCACTGCCGCGCCGCCAGGTGGTTTGGCCACCTCGTGGCTCTTCTTCGTCTCTCCTTCGGACTCCGTGTACGTGCTGGCAAAATAGGGACTTGGCCTTTTGTTTCGTGCAATTCCGAGAATATTTCCAGAAGTAACTTTCTGAAACCAAAAACAGCAGAAAACAGGGAACTGGCACTGTGGCATCTTGTTAATAGGTTAGTCCCAGAAAATGCATAAAAGTGATATGAAGTGTATATAAAACATGTAGCAAATGGTATAATATAAGCATGGAACAGCTGAAATTATGGATACGTTGGAGACGTATCACTCATCCATAATAGTTGTGCACAACAACTTCCGGCGGCAATGTATTCGGCTTCGGTGGAGGACGAGGCCACACAATTTTGCTTCTTAGAAGACCAACTCACAAGGGACCTACCAAGGAATTGGCAAGTACCCGAAGTTGATTTTCTATCCATTTTGCAACCCGCCCAATCCGCATCCGAATAACCTACAAGATCAAAGCTTGTGCCTTGGGGATACCAAAGACCAAAGTTAGGAGTATCCATCAAGTATCTTAGAATCCTTTTAACCGCGGTTTCATGACTTTCCCTAGGACTTGATTGGAATCTTGCACACATACCCACACTAAACATAATATCCGGTCTAGATGCACAAAGGTAAAGCAAAGATCCAATCATAGAACGATAAAGCTTTTGATCAACTTCCTTACCATCCGGATCTAAGTGAAGATCCGCCTTGGAGTCCATGGGAAACTTATAAGGCTTGGCATTGTTCATGTCAAATTTCTTGAGCATGTCCTTAATATACTTGGCTTGACATAAGAATGTTCCTTCTCGAAATTGGTGGATTTCAAAGCCAAGAAAATAATTCAACTTTCCCATCATGGACATCTCAAATTCCTTGGTCATTAGCTTGCCAAATTGATCACTAAATTCACGGTTAGTGGAACCAAAGATAATATCATCAACATATATTTGGCATACGAAAAAATCTCCATTTACCCTTTTTGTAAAAAGAGTGGGATCTATTACCCCAATTTCAAAGCCACGGTCTACTAAGAACTCCTTGAGATGATCATACCAAGCACGTGGAGCTTGCTTGAGCCCATAAAGAGCCTTATGTAGTAAGTAGACGTGGTTAGGAAATTTAGGGTCTTCGAAACCCGGAGGTTGTTTAACATACACCAACTCATTTAGTGGACCATTTAAGAAAGCACTTTTAACATCCATTTGATATAAGACAATATTATGAGTAGATGCATAAGCAATTAGTAAGCGAATGGATTCAAGTCTAGCAACGGGGGCATAGGTTTCACCGTAGTCGACTCCTTCGATTTGGGTGTAGCCTTGTGCAACCAATCTTGCTTTGTTGCGGATGACTTGACCATGTGAGTCTTGCTTGTTCTTAAATATCCACTTGGTTCCAATGACATTATGGCATGTGTCTTTGGGTTTTTCAACTAATGACCATACTTTGTTGCGCTCGAAGTTGTTCAACTCTTCATGCATAGCCGCAACCCAATCCATATCTTCAAGAGCATCATATACCTTGAGAGGTTCTAAGCTAGACAAACAAGAGACATGACCACAAAAGTTAGATAATTGTTTGCGTGTGGACACACCCCTACGAATACTCCCAAGGATATTTTCTTTGAAGTGGGAAAGATGATCCAATTTTGATGCACGCCGGATGACCCGGCGTTCCATGGCTTGACCAATTGTTTCACCAACAAATATCTTCATCATTGCCTTCATCTTGCTCATGGTCAACCCGAAGTGGAGTTCTTGGGTTGTGGGTTCATTATGTTCTTGTTCACCACTAGAGTTGGGTGGGTCTTGACCATCTTCTTGATCATTGAATGAATATCATGTTCTTGTTCTTGGATAGTTTCTTGATCAACTATTGAGGTGGATGGCTCAACTTGAGTAGAACTTGTTCCTTCTTCTTGAGTATCATCAATAGGTCCTTCAATAGGAATAGTTCTCCAATCCCCATAGTTCTTATGGCTTGAGATGGAGCATCATCACCTACATCATCATGATCAATATGCTCCGCTTGGGAGCCATTATCCTCGACAAACTCCACGTTCATAGATTCTTCAACACACCCGGTGGATATGTTGTAGACCCTATAAGCATGAGACTTTGCGGCATATCCAACAAGTATACCATCAAAAGATCTAGATTCAAATTTAGCAATTTTGCAACCTTTAATGTAAACATGGCATTTGCAACCAAAGACTCGAAAGTAAGATACATTTGGCTTTTTACCGGTGAGGAGTTCATATGGTGTCTTTTCCATGAGAGGACGGAAGAAGAGCCGGTTTGAGTAGTGACAAGCGGTGTTGATGGCTTCGGCCCAAAAGTTGTATGGGGAATGAAATTCGGCCATCATAGTTCTTGCCATATCAATAAGAGTGCGGTTCTTCCTTTCGGCGACACCATTTTGTTGGGGAGTATATGCAGCGGAATATTGGTGTTGAATGCCCTCCCCACTTAGGAAATCATCCATAGTGTAATTCTTGAACTCCGTACCATTGTCACTTCTAATTGCCAAAATCTTGGAGTCATATTGGCGTTGAACTAGGGTTGCAAAGTCAATGAATATCTTTTGAGTTTCACTCTTCTTCTTGATGTAGAAAGTCCAACAATATCTTGAATAATCATCCACAATCACCAAACAATATTTCTTGCCACCAAGACTATCATATGTGGGAGGCCCAAAGAGATCCATATGAAGGAGCTCCAAAGGCCTCTTAGTGGAGATAATGGTCTTCTTGGGGTGATTCTTTTCATGCATCTTTCCGGCTATGCAAGCACTACAAGGACGATCTTTGGAAAAATTAACATCGGTTAGTCCTACCACGTGTCCACCCTTTACAAGAGTTTGTAAATTTCTCATACCGACATGGCCTAGCCGGCGATGCCAAAGCCAACCCTTGTCGGATTTAGCCATTAGACACGTGGCAATTTGAGTGGTCTCTTTCGAGAAATCGACCACATACAAACCGTTCTCACGAAATCCAACAAAGGCTACTTTAAGAGATTTTGTGAAAAGGATGGTCACGTGGTATTTATTAAAGATAACGGTGTAACCGGCATCGCATAATTGACCAACGGAAAGTAGATTATATGAAAGGGATTCAACAAGGAGGACCTTCTCAATTGATAACTCCGGTGTGATCACCACCTTGCCATATCCCAATACCTTAAGTCTTGTATTGTTCCCAATGGTGACATGAGAGAATGAGAGTAATTGTTTCAATAAGCCCTTTACTACTTCTTTGCTTCCGGTCATGTGAGATGAACACCCACTATCAATGAGCCATGAAGATCCACCGGAAGAAAAGCCCTACAATAAATCAAGTCTTTGATTTAGGTACCCATTTTGGAATGGGTCCTCTTTTGTTAGTCACAAGGGTCTTTGGAACCCAAATAGCATAGTGATAATCATCTCCATATGAGGTACCAACATATTTAGCAAAAACATAACCATTTCTAGATTTCATAAGCACATATGAGGGGTTATATTTTCCGGCAAAGTCATTGTGAGTGGCATTGCCCCTTGTGGCTTTACCACCCACAATGGGTTCAACATTCTTCTTGCCCAACTCCCCCTCCTTCACAAAAATAATATCTTTTGAAGGGGAGGTAGGCATCTTCTTCTTGTTTGCCTTCTTGGACTTGGGAGCAAACCCAAGCCCTTCCTTGCTAACCACTCCCTTTTGATTGGTCAAAAGATCATTGAGGTTCTTTTCCCCTTGGATACAAGTGGCTAGACCCTTTTCAAGTTGGGCCTTCAACCTAGTGTTCTCCTCCATGAGAGATGCTTTAAGACATAAAGGGTTAGTAGCACAAGCATTGGCATCTTTATCATTATGAGGAGTGGTGAAGCTAGCATATATAAATTGAGCTTGTAATTTAGCATATGACCCCTTGAGCTTGGTGAGCTCACTTGAGGTCACCTTGTGGGTTTCCCTAAGTTGCTCAAAATTCTCAAGGAGTTTGTTATGACTCTCTACAAGCTCATCATTTTTAATTTTTAGATCACTAGCAACTTGAATAGAGGTTTCACGGGTTTCTTTTGCCTTGGATAAATCCTTGGCTTGGGTCTCCTCAAGTTGCTCCCGGAACACTTGTTCCTCAACAAGTTGCTCTTCTAGCTCACCAATTTTATCGGCATGATCACGTGCATGCCCCTCAAGCTCATAAATCCTATTCTCCTTCTCCTCAAGGAGGTGTTTGGCTTCTCCATATTGGTACATGAGAGCCTCAACCATTTTCTTGGTTGGACCTTGGAGCTTGTTTATAAAGAGGGTAATTGTATCCTCTTTCTCCTCATTTTTCCCTACATCCTCAACACAATCCAAGAGAGATGGTTTAGAGGAGATAGTAATTTTAGGTGGGGAATTCACCTTGGTTTCCTTGGCCATGAGGCACATAGGCTTGGGATCTTGTTGTCATTTGGAGCGGTGAAAAGGGGTGCCAATGAAGGAGGAAGGTTGCCCATTGCAAGAGCCGCCATCCCCACTTCCTCACTTGTATCATCATCCTCCTCTTCGCCACCGGACTCATACTCTTCTTCATGTGTTGCGGTGACAAGAGCCTTTTGAGGTTCTCTCTTGATGAGGTACTTGATGGGCTTGGTGAAGAACTTCTTCTTCTTTAAGATGAGTTGGCCTCCAAAATCTTCTCTTCTCTCATAGGGGCAATCCTTCACAAGGTGATTCTCCTTTCCACAATTAAAGCACATTCTTTTCATTTGTGGGGAGAAGTTGCTTCTAGGGGAGAAGTTGCTCTTGATATTCTTTTTGTTCCAATACTTGGTGGCGGCAAGAGCAAGCACCTCATTGAGTTCACCCACAAAATCTTCTTCATGATGACCACTTGTGCTTTCTTCATATCTTGGATGTTCTTCCACATGAGCCTTCAAGGCAAGGTTCTTTGTGCCACGAATTTGGTTGATGGAAGACTTGGAAGTGGCCTTCAAGGTATCATAAGTGACGAATTGTGCCAATATGTCATTGGGAGACATTGTTTTGTAGTCCGCTCTGTATGGAGATTCATCACCATATTTTCATTGTATGGAACAATGGTCTTGAGGAACTTGGCTTTGACCCATTCATCATCCATATCTTTCTTTCCATTTTCCCTACATGCCACAAAGCTTGGTGAGTCTTCGGAAGAGATCCGATGGTGTCTCTTCTTCTAGCATGATGAAGTTGTCCACTTGATGTTGAAGGATGGCGTCGTTGGAGCGTTGAAGGCCCTCATTTCCTTCATATACCGATGCGAGAAAATCCCAAGCTCCTTGGTGGTTTTGAGATTCCGCACTTGATCTTCATCATGGGCGGTCATGGCACTCTCAAGGATGTACTTGGCATTGGCATCAAGTTGTTCATCAATCTCTTCTTGCCTTGTCAAGTTGGAGGGATCAACCGGAGTATAACCATTTAGAACCACCCTCCAAAGATGCACCGATGAGCTGCGAAAATAAGACTCCATAGATTTCTTCCAAGTGAAATAACGAGTATTATCAAGCTTAGGAGGTGGCCTACTTAGGTTGGTTATATGAGGTTGAGTGAGTGGAACTTGAGTGAGATATGAAGTAGGTGGAGCAAAGTTATGAGGAGGCTTCTCACCAGTTTTAGGTTGATCTTTGTTATCCTTAACAACCAAGGCCTCAACGTTAGAAACACCGGTTGATGAGGAGGCATTTTGATTATTAATGACCCGAGTAAACACCTCGTCCACCATTTTGCCTTTCATGAACCCAAAGAGTTCAATCATGGCTTTCATGGTGACCGGGGCATTATCATCGGGAGGGGTTATCCCCGCTTCACTTAGTTCTTTCTCAAGTTGTTCTTATCATTTTTCTCTTGTTGTTCCTTAGCAAGTTTTAACTCCTCGTCGCTAGTCATCCTCCTCTTTAGGCTGTTAAGCCCTTAATAAAGAGACCTTGCTCTGATACCAATTGAAAGGATCGAGTAGGTTGACTAGAGGGGGGGTGAATAGGCAACTACAAATTTTCTTTTTCTTTTGATACAAATTTGGGAATTGCTCAAATATAAGTTCTCTAGATATGCAACTAGGTGAACAATCCTATATGATGAGCAATAAACAAGCTAGCAAGATATTCTACACAAGATAAGCTAGCAATACAAGTAAAGGAAGGTTAAGAGATAACCACACGGTGACGCGGAGATGTTCTACCGAAGTTCACTTCCCAATGGAAGCTACGTCTCCGTTGGAGCGGTGCGGAGTCACAAAGTGAACTCCGAATAGCCTTGATATGGCACACCGTATCTCCCTCGTGTTATCCTCCGATGAGGAGTTCCACGAGCCACTATATGATGCCCTCGAGGTCGGCAACAAACCTTTACAAGGATGAGGCACACTCCACAACCGAATTGGAGGCTCTCACCAAATTCCCGCGGCTCCCAAAGCCACAAGAATCACAAGGCCGGGGCACGACTCCACAACTTAATTGGAGGCTCCCGGCTAGTCCCCGCGGCTCCCAAAGCCACAAGAACGACCAACGACAATCCAAAGTATCAACGAACTTACAAGCTTCAAGCCCTCTCAAGAACGGAGGGGAAAATCAAATCGCTTGGGTGGAAGTGTAGATCTAGGCCATCTCTCCCAAGTCCTAGAAGGACAAGGTGTTTGAGTGGGTAGGGAGAGAGATCTAGGGAGTTGAAGCTTTCAACAATGGTGGGGATTTAGTTCTGGTCGTGGTGCCTCTCCAAGGTAGGAGAAGGCCTTTATATACTGCCCCAGATCTAGCCGTTGCAGACAGGTAAATCGGATAATCCGATCAAGTCAACATCGGATTATCCGATGGAATCGGATAATCCGATCAGACTACATCGGATAATCCGAAGATCCTCAGTGAGCGGTTGCTTGTAGTCCTTAGCAGATTTCGAGCAAATCCTGATCATCGGATAATCCGATACTTCCCAACTCGGATAATCCAATATCTTCAGTGTGAGTTTCTTCTAGTCCTTAGCAGATTTCGAGCAAATCCTGATCATCGGATAATCCGATACTTCCAACTCGGATAATCCGAATATCTTCAGTGTGAAGTTTCTTCTAGTCCTTAGCAGAATTTCAGCAGACTTTGCAAATCGGATAATCCGAACTTCCAACATCGGATAATCCGATTTTCTTCAGCAACAAAACTGGCTCTTTTCAACTCCCTTTTTGGATTTGATGCAAAGATGTTTTACACATTAAAACCTGCATCACTTGATTCACATGTTAAATCATCACTAGTGTTGTTGCCTAACACAGAAAACTCAAGGGATTAAGAAATGTCCTTTCAGTGAAAAAATACTCAAAAAAGAAATCCTTTGGCATGGAGTCCTTTTATGTGTATTAGTTGATAGGATAAATGATAAACTAGAGTTTTAACAAAGTTTTCAAAAAACTTCTTCACAAAAAGATCAATCATCTATAAACATGTATAAGTTTCGAATCAAATGACCTAGCTATGATCATTCCCGTGGCATAGTTTGTGATAATATGCCCATATTTGACACATAGCTGTATCTTGATATTACAAACAATGTTGCAGAACTGAGTTTTTTCAAATTACTTATATAAATATCATTTTCCTTTTTTTAAGTGTAAAAAATGACATTTTTTGTGAAGCAAGTACAAAAAATATGGTGCAAAATGTCACCCATCCAAATATCTCACAAAGTAGACCATATTTGATGGATAATCCAGAAATATTAGGAATTTTCTCGGTTTCTACCTAATTTTGCCTATTTAAATGACTTTATGCCTATTTTCCAAAAGTAATTCAAATTAGAGCTACAAGTGTGTGATAGTTTGCTCTGAAAATTAAAAAAAAAAATTTAAGTTACACAAGTAGTGGTTATATCACAGAACCGTCGATAGTTTTGAATAATTCGACCCCTTTGAATGAATAGACATGGCGGCCATTTTGACCGTTTTTTCAAAAAAATAAAAGAAAGTGAAAAAATACTCAAAAAAGAAATCCTTTGGCATGGAGTCCTTTTATGTGTATTAGTTGATAGGATAAATGATAAACTTGAGTTTTAACAAAGTTTTCAAAAAAAATCTTCACAAAAGATCAATCATCTATAAACATGTATAAATGTCGAATCAAATGACCTAGTTATGATCATTCTCGTGGCATAGTTTGTGATAATATGCCCATATTTGACACATAGCTGTATTTTGATATTACAAACAATGTTACAGAACTGAGTTTTTTTAAATTACTTATATAAATATCATTTTCCTTTTTTTAAGTGTCAAAAATGACATTTTTTGTGAAGAAAGTACAAAAAATATGGTGCAAAATGGCACCCATCCAAATATATCACAAAGTAGACCATATTTATGGATAATCCAAAAATATTAGGAATTTTCTCGGTTTCTACCTAATTTTGCCTATTTAAACGACATTATGCCTATTTTCCAAAAGTAATTCAAATTTGAGCTACAAGTGTGTGATAGTTTGCTCTGAAAATTTGACAAAAATAATTTTAAGTTACACAAGTAGTGGTTATATCACAGAATCGTCGATAGTTTTGAATAATTCGACCCCTTTCAATGAATAGACATGGCGGCCATTTTGACCGTTTTTTCAAAAAAATAAAAGAAAGTGAAAAAATACTCAAAAAAAGAAATCCTTTGGCATGGAGTCCTTTTATGTGTATTAGTTGATAAGATAAATGATAAACTTGTGTTTTGACAAAGTTTTCAAAAAACTTCTTCACAAAAAGGCGTAGGCATATAAACTCACAGATTATTTATTTGGGAAAAAAAATTGTATGCCGACGACTTAAATAAGGTGTCCGTCCGCGTATAGGTGGCGCCGTCAGCTTGGTAACGGATGCAGACTTGTATGCCGACGGCCAAACATATGCCGACAACTTTTCGAAAAAGCCGTAGGCATACAAAGTATATGCCGACGGCCAAACTTATGCCGACGGCTTTTATAAAGCCGTAGGCATACAACCATATATGCCGACGGTCCCGACAAAATGCCGTCGGCATACATTTAGCCGTAGGCAACTATCCGTTTTCCTGTAGTGTCGGCGTATAGCTCTCTCACGTGTGGATTCTTGCACACGATAAATCAAATCTGGATCGTCTTGATCAATGCGCCTAGTTTAGATCCAAACATCATATATATGGTTAACATGTTGCACTTTGACAAACGTAGAGAACACAAAGAGACACTGAGCACTCTATCCGTGTTATCAGCCATCTGACATAGGGTGTGCGTGAATTTATTTGCTTGGAAGGTTTATGAATAAGACCAAACAGCACCCAAGTTACATCTAACATAGCTCATGAATCATGATAGTAAGCAATCAGTCAAAACAGAACCAAAATGTTTTCATGCCTATAGGTATCGAGTTCTCAACGCAAAAAGGATTGCTTACTACCAAAAAAAGCCGTAGGCATACAAAGTATATGCCGACGGCCAAACTTATGCCGACGGCTTTTATAAAGCCGCAGGCATACAACCATATATGCCGACGGTCCCGACAAAATGTCGTCGGCATACATTTAGCCGTAGGCAACTATCCGTTTTCCGGTAGTGTCGGCGTATAGCTCTCTCACGTGTGGATTCTTGCACACGATAAATCAAATCTGGATCGTCTTGATCAATGCGCCTAGTTTAGATCCAAACATCATATATATGGTTAACATGTTGCACTTTGACAAACGTAGAGAACACAAAGAGACACTGAGCACTCTATCCGTGTTATCAGCCATCTGACATAGGGTGTGCGTGAATTTATTTGCTTGGAAGGTTTATGAATAAGACCAAACAGCACCCAAGTTACATCTAACATAGCTCATGAATCATGATAGTAAGCAATCAGTCAAAACAGAACCAAAATGTTTTCATGCCTATAGGTATCGAGTTCTCAACGCAAAAAGGATTGCTTACTACCAAAAATTGGCTTTATGCAAACTAGCCTTGAACTCCACCAGCCAGATATGCATATAGGTTATTAGAGTTATTCCACTAAGTGTCCACATAGTGTCACTTGCCAGTTCCATTTTTAATGGTTCTGACCCACTCTGTTGCAACATTTTATTTGTTGCAGATTGTTCTGATGACGAGTTCACGTTAAAGGTTTTGAGTCTGCAACCAACATGTTTCGCCTGTGGCACATGAAGATGATGGAGACACACTGAAGAATAATGTTTTCCGCTGCTTTACTCTTTCAAAGCTAGCTTCGTGCTATGCAATTTGTAATGAATACTTTCCTAAGTACTGGATCCGCGTGTAATAATTGATACTTTGTTGTGATATTCATCGTAAACTGTGTGTGCAAATGAATCGATCCAGGGGTTTGCACTATACACAGGGATCTTGCCAATTTTTAAGTGCAGGTCCGCTAAAGATTTACACTCTGCATAGGTTGTGCACTTTCCCCACACCAAACGATCATTCCGCCGTGATCAGCCACGGACCGTCATACAGGAGTATGCGGGGTTCGGATAATCGATAAAAGCCTTTCACTATGTCTACCCTAGTATAGGGATCTTCCGGTAGGTTTGTTCTCCCCGGCACCGTGTGAGCCAACATATCATTCCATGTTTCCCCGACTCCACACCTCCAAGCCAGGAGACCCACCGTAATCGTGCGACGCGGATCAGCCACATGTGTATTGCCTTGTACAGACGGCAACCCGGCTTCGAGGGACTCTAACCCTTATAGAAGTTATGAGATTCCCCGTACTAAATAAACAAGCTTCCAGCTAAGCCGGTCCCATTCCTAGGTAATGTGGTTGCACGGGTTAATTGTTCGGGCGGCAGCTAGAGCTGTACTTTGTTTTCCCAAACATCTGTCTCTTCCAGTTGCTCCCAGCAACACCATCCTTTGTCAAAACATTTTCCAAATGAAACTTCCTCTTGGTTAGGATCACACCTTCCCAAGGTTTTCCATCCAAAACTTTTTCCCAAAAACACTTTTTGAGGGGTTCCCAACCTACAGTTTTTAGAGAAGAAGTAGGAAACTCTAATTTTCAAAAATATACTTTTTATTTTCTTGATGGCGCCTCCAGTATATGTGCCACAAGAGATACTACTGTAACTGACCTACCATATTGGATAACTTTAAACTGTATAACTTTTCAACACAAAAAGGTTGGCACAAGCCCCTCATAAAAGTAATCATGCTTTTGAATAAAGGAGTAAAACATGCATTTGATGAAACAGTAAAACATGCATGATATAGAGTAGTGACATGTTTTTGTTTCATATAATGGCTTGCCTGGTTCAGCAATATGTCCCTGGACTTCTCCTCGTTGATCAATAAAAATGAACTCCCATCCTGCTTGAGTAAACCCTCTCCAATGGCCACTCCAATAGCGTTATTTGCTAGCGTCGCAAAAAGGAAAAGAAGCAACACTCAATACACACACAAAAAAGCCACAAATGATACACAAAACAATAACAAACCACAAGCATAGCACTAATCTATCAAGCAATCGACTACACAGGCTTTCTCAATGCAGGGATACATTAGTCAAACGATCACCGTTAAACTAGCATCTATTCAAACATACATTTAACTAGAAGCAAGCTAAAAGCTAAACAAGGAAACCTTTATTAACATAAATACTACCTAAACATCAAGCTTAGTAAAAGTTATAAAGACCTTTCTGTAATTAAACAAACTAAAGCATAAGCTAATCTTAAGGCAAACACCTAACAACAACATACCACGCTCATCTAGATGCTAACAAGTAATTAACCAAACAAGCAAATCAACCATTCCACCAGCACCAGGGCATCATACTAACAGGAGAATAACATCATACACATGCTAACATAACAGAGCACAAAACAGTTTTAAATAAAGGCAAATAATAAACATTGTTTTCTAAAGCAGAAATTACTACACACAAACAATAAGTCACCAAGTATTCTCTGTAGGTCAAAACTTTTTACCAAGCTAGGGCATGCAACCGTGCAGTGGTAGGGACCTAGGAAAATTATATTTTCTCCAAAAATACTAATATAAAAATTTACAAAAATCACTAAAGTGCTCTCTGATGTTTTTGGATGAATGAATAGAACTTTAGTTTTATATTTCATGCGCATGCAAGAGTACCAGATCTAAGAAGGTAACATTTTAGGCTATCCGGAGAATTTTAGTTTGCAATTTTTGGATCTATAAAACTCTAGATATCCACTTTTTAGTGAAACTGACACCTTTTACAAGATTAAATTTAGGAAATTATACAAGTGCAAAATAGGTATAAAAAGAACTCTGCATGTTGCAAAAAACACGCAGGAACATGAGGAAATTTATATCTAGCAATTTGCATGCACAGAGATTAAATGGTGAATTAATTCCTAAACCAGATCTAGTAGGAAAAGATAAAAAAGAAAGGAATTTGTCATAAAAAAACAGGAAATGGGCCGGATCTGGATGGATCCTTGCAGCACGGTGCCAGGCCGGCCCATCTGCGCGCTTGGGAAATGAAGGGTTAAGTTGCCATTGGATCGAATCTGGAGGGCCAGGATTAGATCGAGCTGGCTCAAACATAGGTCGTCGATCTTCTGTTCATCTCCTTCCTGGGGACGCACGGAGCACAGCAGAAACTCCAGCAATCACGTCGAGCTTGCGTGGCTCACCTAGGGCTGCTGCATGTCGTCGGAGAGGATGTAAACGAGGTGAGGAGGGCTTGGGGATGACGTTGGTGGCAGCAGATCTTATCGGCGAGCTCCCAGATGACGGCGGCGTCGAGGTCGGCTTCCACGGGTCGTCAATGGCGTCGGCGAAAACAGCGACTCTGGGACGCAAAGGAGGGGTGGGTGAGATATATCTAACCACTGTGAGTTCAACGAGTCAAAAATGGCGAAGAAAGGAGGCCCGAGGCGCCGGCAGGAGCCGTTCTCTTACCGTCGGCTGCCGAGGAAGAACTCGCGTTCCTCGGCAGCAGAGAGGATGAACTAGAGCTCCCGCTCTGGGGTTGAGAGAGGGATGCGAGTGGTGCAGAATGGAGGTAGAGTGAGGTGCTGGGGTGGCTCGAGCGCATTTAACCAGGAAGGTGGCCGTGGTGGGACGAGAGAGGGAGAGAGGCGCTGGGATTGGGCAATGGGGACGGTGGAGAGGGTTGCCGCTTTTCTGTGGTCGGCAGGGACATAAAGATCGACAAGTTTGCCCCCTCCTTGCTTCCTTCGGTTCCAAGGAAGAGAGAAGAGACAGGGAGCTAGGGCTAGCAATAGAAGCTGACGAGTGGGTCCAGCGAGAGGGGTAGGGCTCCTATACTCGTCCAAGCATTGGTGGGAGGGGTGGTGCAGGATTTGATTCGAGATTTTGGGCAGAGGAGGATCTAGGGGATTAATGCCCAGATTTTCTTGGTGGCATCTTAACTACACAAACACATGATGCCCTGCTGCTTAAACCAAGTTCAAACTAGCGTGGTGGTGAAGTGTATGTCCCAAGGGTGCAAGACCAGGTGGTTTATTGGCATAAAGGTCAAGTTTTCGAATAAAAACAGGAGTATCAAAACGGTATAAAATACTGGAGCAATTGTCACTGGTTTGACTAGCACACCAAACGGCCATGGATAAATAAGTAACCAAGTTCAAATTATTTCAAACTTGATTTGCAAAATCAGATAAGATAGAGTAGAAGAGATATACTATGGTGTATTTCCAAAAAGACCAAGAGTAAGGAATTGGCGCGGCTCTAGAAATGGTATTTGTTAACAGGAGCGAAGATATGGTCAAATTTGATAATTTGATCATTTGGAGTAACAAAACATGGCACAAAGCCATTATTATTGTTTATATTCACACAATCACACATAAAACACAACGGTACTGAATTCAAGACAAGCAAGTTGCATACACAAAAATGATCAACCACACATACAAGTTAACACAAGTCAAACCACAAGCAAAAAGGTAATCAACAACTTTCAAAAATTTCTATTTAACTTTGTGAGAAAGTGATCACACGTACATATCATGACAAGATGATGTTAAAAGTTGTTCAAGTCATAACTTGTTATTTTTTTAAAAGGTTTACAAAGGAGAAATACATGGGTAATATTTTTCCCACTAGTATTCTTTCCAAAAGAAGTTAAAATAAGAGTCTAAAATATGAGTTGTTAATACTTGCAAAATATCAAGGTTAAAAATAGGTAGGAGATAATATATAGATCTCGATAGTTTACAAACATTTTGGAAATAATTTTACTCTCTCAAATAATAGGTCTTAGCAGGGTTGTTGCTAAAATCAACACATTTTTAAAATGGAGTTTGGCCAAAATAAGATTGGAGAAGGTATATGAATTATTTTTCTTGTCATGACATGATCACCAATATTAAAGATAATTTAACTTGTTTGAGTTCATAGGTTGGTATTTCAGTGGTTGTTAACACAAACCACAAACCACACAAGGTCAAATAGAGCAATCAGAAGGAAAACACAAACATTCGTGAAGCAATTCAAAAGTTTTTGTTGGCTCAGAATTTTGGGTCCCCTTCAACTAAGTTTTTCTTAGTTCCAAAATTTGGGGTGTTACACGTTCTCTAATTCAGTTTTTTGTGGTTGCTCATAAATAGGACATATACATTTAAATCTGTATTATTTTCTAGCCCAGAGAAAAATTTGTTGGTACATAGAGATTTTTTCTTATAAAGAGCCTTTTATTACTCAAAATATCACTGGAATATGAAGCGTCTTACATCCGGGCTCCACATAACTAGGATGCACACAGCCACAAACTAAAATCCGAAGAAAATATAAAAAATGATATTAAAAGGTCAAAAGAGAGCTCGTATCACACCGGTTTTCCTCTATTTCGATTTTAGCTTCTAAACAAAGTTACAATGTTTTTATTTATTCATATTAGAACTTTCTTCTCAAATGTCATGCAATAGAAATGTATATAATTCATATAGGATTGATTAAGCAAGACATATTATCATCTTATTATCGAATCCACTCTGACCTATAAGACACAATTACGAAAAAATGGTCATGCCAATTGTACAACTTATACTTTAGAACTTTTTACCTATTTTCTTACATAACCATACACAGCACCCCTCTTTTAAGATATTTGTTAGTCTATGTACTTTGAAAATCTCTACCAGTATATTCAATAATATAAAAAATAGAGAAGAATATTCACACGATAATATGCATACACGTTATATAATTCATCAACTGTGAAAAAATCAATGAGGCGTGTGTTTGTCTTTTTTTCACACTTAAGGTGATTTTGTATCTTGTAAAAGGTAATAGCTCATAAAGGAAAAAAAAACCTTGCACTACTCAGATATAGTTTACGTGATATACATTGAAAATTTACAACGAAAAAGGATTATAAAAAATAGAGTATGGTTAACAATGCTAACTAAATTATATAAAACATATACTCCCTCTGTTCCATAATATAAGATGTTTTAGGTGTTACACATGTTGTCTAGATTCATACCAAAAAGTGTGGACATGTACACTAAAACATGTATAGGTACATATGTGTGCATGTGAATGTGGCAAAAGACTAAAACATCTTATATTGTGGAATGGAGGGAGTATTTGTTAAAACCACAATATGGTTAAAAAATTAAAACTATAAATTTAAGTATAACTATTTACGGTAACTTGCACTAGGTCCAAAATTTAGTTGGAACAGCCTTGTATGTATAATGTATAAAGTTTAGTCAGAACAACCCTCTTTTGTGGTGGCATTATAATGACACTTGTATCTATGGCAAAATTATTAAACAGATATTTTGATATGTCAATTTCTGGGCAATACGGAGATGTATTTACTCGAATGTAGGTCTGGTTCAGTTGTCATTTGCAACCTTTTTTTTTGAATTGTTAGGTTAGATTAGTTGTTTTGCTGCTAGATGATTGTTTTCTAGGAGGTGTTCATTGGGCAATCTTGGTTGCTTGCATATGCCAAATATGTCGGAGGGTTGTATACCTAATGTCCTAATGATAATTTGTCAAGAGTATTACCGCTGGTTTTGGCCAACTACAGTGATGCCGTGGTTAATCGATAAGAAGCCTTTGCTCCGTTGGATGCGCCCGAAAACAAGTTAGATGAGTCACATGTTATGGCAATCATCACCTCGGCATATCCATGTCGAAATTCCGATGCTTATGTTTCTAAATTTAAGCTGCTAATTGATACGTTTCAAACGTATCTATAATATTTGGTTGTTCCATGCATATTATATATCATTGCCACATGCTTTTATAATGATTTTATATCATTTTGGCACATTTTTATGGAACTAACCTATTAACAAGATGCCCAGTGCCAGTTCCTGTTTTTGCTGTCTTTTTGTTTCAGAAAAGCTAGTCGGGGAATTTTCTCGGAATAAGCTGCCAATTTACATGATTTATTTTCACGAAGAAACAAAGACGGAGCCAGGAGGGTGCCTGCAGGGGGCCCCACAGCCCCCAGACGACCCCCAGGCGCGGCCTAGGGTGGGCCGCGCCTGGGCCCCACCTGGTCGCCTCGAGAAGCTTCCTGCGCCGCCCTTTCGCCTATAAATTGTCTTCCTCCCGAAAACCCTTGGGACCCGATCATTTTTTCTAGAAAAGTTCTGAGGCCATCGTCGTCGCCAACCTTAGATCTGGAGGGTCCTGAAGCTCTTCCCGGCACCCTACCGGAGGGGGAGATCGTCACCGGAGGCATCTACACCACCATGCCTGCCTCCGGAGTGATGCGTGAGTAGTCCACCACGGGACTACGGGTCCATGGCAGTAGCTAGATGGTTGTCTCTCTCCTTTGTGCTCCATTGTTTAGATCTTATGAGCTGCCTACATGATTAAGATCATCTTTATGTAATACTATGTGTTGTGTTTGCGGGGATCCGATGAATTATGGAGTCTTGACATTATGGTTCAGTTTATCTATGATATGTTTTATTTATGATCTTGCATGCTCTCTGATGCTTGTGTATGATTTGGCCGAAGTAATTACGTGTGTCATTAGAGAGGGTATTTATGCTAGATAGTGGGTTCATGCCTCTCTTGTTCGAGCTCGAGTTGATAGAAACGATTAGAACTTGAGATGTGTTGTTGCTACTAGGGATAAAACAGCGGTGTTTATTACTTTATGTTGTACTCATTGCTTACATTACGCATCTTGCTTATTGCAATTACCTGTTGCTTGCAACTTAATACTTTCGGGTGACATTCTGGATAGCGATCCCGGGGTGGATTATTAGTCATAGATGCAGTTGGATAACGGTCTATGTATTTTGACGTAATGCCCATATTAAATGAAACGGTGAACCATGTGTCATAATAGTATTGTGTTGCCCATGTTTGTTAATTGCCCCGCTGTAATTTGTTCACCCAACACGTTTATCTTTTGGAGAGACACCACTAGTGAACTGTGGACCCCAGTCCTATTTTCCTACATTGCTTACAACCGTTTTAATAGCTTTTCCTAGTCATTTGCCCGCTGGTCATTTTTGCTCTCATATTATTTTCCACCATACGTTTAATCCTTTGTGTTCAGCAAGCCAGAGAGATTGACAACCTCTATGTTTCGTTGGGGCAAAGTAGTTTGTTCGTGTGTGCACAGGTCCACGTCAGTAATCGTAAACGGCGCCGCTGACACCTTTCCGAAGCCTTCTCCAAGTCCTACTGGATTGATAACCTTGGTTTTGTAAACAAGGGAAAACTGCTGCTACGCTACATCATACCTTCCTCTTGGGGTTCCCAGCGAACGTGTGATCCACGCCATCACTAATGCTCAATAAGGAGTTCTTGCTTGGTTTTAACATTTCCAAAGAAAGTTGTTTTTTCATTAGTAAACATATACAGCAGTAGGGACCAAATATTTCATTATTATCTCTTTGATCGAGAATGCATAAAACAGAAAAGGGTGAAGCTAATTGGTGTGCTTTGTCTAAACCTCCTGAGTTATTTTAAGTTGTACACTCGTTATCTTCAGTTTGACATTAACGTGAAAGATGCAACTGATCTCTGGATATGGAAGCTAAAGGTCGAATCTCTATGGAGGAAGTTCATTCTAACTTTGAAATTTTGTTTCACAATATCTGTTGTTCCATCGTGTAAATTCTGCAATTGAGTCGGGTCTCTTGCCTCTGCAGTGTAAATATTCTATATTATGATATTTCAGTTTCTGTAATTAAGACCACCAGTCCTATTTTTTAAAAGTGCTAAATGTAAGGATGTCAAGTATTATATTATCAAAAGGAGGGAGTAATCTGTGTTTTTTGCTTGGTTTCAATACTGAATGTACTAAGTCTTTATTTTGGTGTGCTTCGTTGTTTATTACATATTACTCTGGTGTTGCCATTTGTAGATTAAATCTTATATGTGTACAAAGACGCACTATGGTGAGCATATGTAATAATTGAATTTTATGTTAGCAAAAGTAGTAAAACCCATATTACTTTATGTTCGTCGCTGATACCGCATGCAGTGCTACTTTAATAACAAGTATATATTTTCAACATATTACTATCTTACCTATAAGACACATTTGATTATGGTAATATGGTCATGCCAACTGTTCAATTATACTCTAAATTTTTCTACCTACCTATTTTCTCACATAAGAATACACTACACCCCTCTATTAAGATATTTTTTAGGCTATATACTTTGAAAGCTATACCAATATATTTAATAATATTAACACAAGAGAAGAAAATTCACACAATAATATACATTTACGTTATATAATCCATCAATTGTAAAAAAAATCAATAAGGCATTTGTTTTGTCCTTTTTTTGTTTTCGCATTAAACGTGGATTTGTATCTAGTAAAGGGTAATCTCTCACAAAGGAAAAAAACCTTCTTGCGCAACTCAGATATAATTTACATGATATTCAATGGAACTTTATAACAGAAAACAATTTACAAAAATATTGTATGGTTAACAATGCTAACTAAATTGTATATCTCATATATTTGTTAAAATAAAAAATATTAAAATTTAAAAAGTATGAAAGTTTAGTACAACTATATTTAATTTAACTTGTCTCGAGGCCAGAATTTAGTTGGAACTGATGTAGGTTTATAATAGTTTGGATGAACTTTGGGCTTTACAATTGTCTCATTTGATTAAACTATTTTTGCATGAACTTCCAGCTATCTTCCAAGACTCGTTGGTCGAGAATGTGTAAAATAGAAAAGGGTGAAGCTCGTTGGTCTCTCTCTCTGAACCTTTTAAGCTATTTTAAGACGTACACCCGTTATTTTCAGTTTGACATTAATGTGAAAGCTGCAAATGATCTTAGGGTATGGAAGCTAACGATCGCATCTCTATGGAGGGAGGTTTCTCTGAAGGTATTTCGTCATGTTCGGAGTACTTGTCATTCTAACTGTATTTTTTTTACATTATCTATTGTTCTACCATGTAAATTGTGAAATGGAGTTAGGTCTCTTGATTCTAAATTGTAGATCTTCGGTATTATGATATTTATGTTGTTGTAATTTAGATCGATCGCCAATCCTCTTTTTACATGTGCTAAATGTGAGTATGTCAAGTATTATTTATCAAAAGGAGGAGTTGTAATCGTGTATAGAGATCAGAGAATGAGAGCTCACCCGCGCACCTGTGTATTATGATGATACAAAAGGCACGACTTCTCGTTTTATTGGTCTCTCAAGAAGCAGCAAAGGAGATAATTCTTCGGGCAAAATCTTACCACTCAATTGGCGCTTCCCATAGAGATACGCAGCATGTTTCTGGATGAAACCGACAAGCTCAAGGGGCGTGCGATGGACTTTTAGATTTGCATGTTTTCTTGGATGAAAAGAGATTAGGCTTATCATGTTTTCCACTTTCTTTGTCCGGTTGTGTCAATTCTACCAGTGCGAAGATCGGGTATAATCTCCTATAAATGCTAAATCATGAGACCAATAAACCAATGAGGTGTTTTGGAACCCGAGCTCCATGTAGCTCTTTTTAAAATAAATCTGCACTCTAAGTTTCCAAATTCGAGAAAAGAATTCTAGATGTTGACATTGATATGATTTACAAGTGTGCACAATTTTAGATTGAAATTCGTTGTATTTTACGCTTGGCAAAAATGACAAATGTGTGAATTTGGGTGGTGAATATTGAATAGTACATAGTTTAGAAAAACTTGAAGTTTTGCCTGAATTGTGTTTTTTAGCCTAAATAGCACGAATTTTGTATTGGAAATTTGCACACTTGTAGATCCTGACAATATTAACATGTGTTTTTTTGAACTTTCCGAAACTAAAAAGGTACCGATTATAATTAAAAAAAATGAGTTTTTTAGAAATACGAGTGCGGATCCCTGGCATCTGCATCAAAATGATGCGCACAGCCTCCGCAATTTATTGCGTAGTATCAAACATTCATAAGTTTTACAATTGACGGATCACTCCGCGTGGATACAAAAATCAACCTGAAAACTAGGGCCCTAGCCATCTAATCTCTTATGATGTAGCCACCCACCCCGGCAGAAGATAGCCCGTACGACTATCATCATTCGAGTACATCCGGTATCCATGAGACCACGCTGATCCGCAGGCAGAAGAAAGGACCACATGTGATCCAATAAGTCTCCTTGTTGATAACCTACAAATAATGAGTAGATTGTGCATTGTTAAATAGTATATCATTAGGCAATTCCAAATTGCCCATAGAATGGCCGCCACGCCTATTCTAATTCACGCTTCTGATTTTTTATCCACCCCGTTCAACCAGCTACTAAGATATTTGCTACGCTTGTTGGAGGATAGATGTTAAAATTAAAATGCACCAATCTCCAAATATCCCGTGTGAAAGTACAAGAAATGAACAGATGCTCAACAGACTCGTCTACATCACAGTAAACACATTCCTTACAAACTGCCATTTTCGTTTAACCAAGTTATCTTTTGTTAATAATTATATTCTGTTTGAAAACCATAGATTTTTTTCAGTGGTATCTTAAGTTTCCAAAGATATTTACGCATGTATCTTGTGTGGCCATTGAGCAGCTGGGCATAATAAGATTTAACTGAAAAAACCCCGATGAAGTTAGTTTCCAATTAAATCTATCTGTTTCGTTAGTTAAGTTAACACTCATAAGTTTCTCAACTAAAAGGAACCACAACTCCCTATTCTCCCTATCAAATTCCTTCGAAAGGGAAGATTGATAGGTGTAGTGTCGAAAACGACTGCAACCATTAGCCTGCTTATTGGAAGCGCCGAAATATAAGGAAGGATATTCATTCGCTAATTATATATTGCCTGCCCATATGTCCTCCCAAAAATGAATTTGCTGTCCATCCCCAAGACTAAAAGAACCATACTTGAAGAAGTCATCTTTGACTCCCATTAGGCCCTTCCAAAACGGAGAATCGGATGATTTAACTTGAACTTGTGACGTCTTATCAACTAATAAAGTTCCTGCCACACACCATCCTCATGAAGTAATTTGAAAAGCTGTTTACTAAGCAAATATTTACTTTTAATCTCCAACACTTCAATGCGAGCCCACCTTGTTCCTTAGGTGTACATACTATATTCCATTTAGTGAGCCTATTTTTTTTCTTTTGTTGATCACTCTGCCAAAAAAAAGAGACTGATATAAGTCCAATCTCTTATTAGGTATATCAAGAAAGATAACAAAAACATCACCAAGCTTGTCAAAACTGAATTAATTAACACTAGACGATCTCCATATGACAACATCTTGACTAACCAGGACCCAGCTTACCCTCAAAGCGATCCTCAATGAGCTACATGGAGCACGAGCTCCATCGGCACTTTCCTACTCCCTCCGTCCCAAAATAAGTGTTTCAAGTTTATCCAGAAGTGGATGTATTTAGACATGTTTCATGTATAGATATATCCATTTTTTGGGAAACTTGAGACACTTATTTTTGGACGGAGGGAGTACAAATAAACGCATTGTATCAAAAAAAAAAAACATCGCGTGCAAGCTGCACAGTTCCTGTGCTATTTTGTACGCACAGTACTTGCAGCCTTGCAGGATCCGGCGTTGGTGCAATCAATTAATAAAGACCGACGCATGCGGGTGCATCCGGTGCGAGACACGACCAGACCCGAGCACGGGAGCAGCAGCAGGCAATGCGAGGCGCTGTTCATCAGAGAGACAGGCTCGAGTCGACGAGGCCTGCAGCTGCAGGGGCAGTGGCAGTCCAGCCTGCGACGGACGACTTGACCCCATCCATCCATCAATCCAATCCTACAAAGAAAGAAGCTGCGCCGAAGCCGCGCCAGGCCCGTGCCCCGAGGTCCGGCCTGCTGACGCTGTCCCGTGTGGGCCCAGACCAGACCGCGCGGGCCCAGCAGGCCCGAGCTTTCGTCAAGCCCGTAACAGCCTTCCTCTTCCTCTTTCCGTCCCACACGTAGTACCCCGTTTCAAACGCAGAGCCCGCCCGCCGCAACGTCCTTGCCCGTTTCGCACCTGCTCCATCGACCGTTTCTTTATCTGGACGTAGTACGCTTGTCTCCTTGCTCTGATAAAAGCACCCCAAAAAGCTCGCTAATCCTCACTTAATCCTTCTCTAGCGTTTCCAAAATTTGAATTTGTAGATGGTGTCACACTCTCATTGATACATGAAGCTCCAACTCGTTGTGCTAGTTTTCAGGGTAAGGCTCCAAGTCATTGTGACGGTTACCTGCAATGCGTCTTCAGAGAGAGTGTGAGGTGAGTACAGAGAACAGTGCACATCTGGAAACTGGCATGTGTTTGAAAGCTCTTTTGAACTTTCAGGCAACATTACATGAACCGGCTATACATGGAACTTGCTTGGTTCGAAACAAAACCAGACTAGCTCATTGCCCATTCATGGCGGCCGGCCACCTTTGAAACGGCGGTTGGGAGCTACGGCCTATGGTGGTGAAACTAAGACGGTACAGTAGCCTTCTTCTATTTCTCACCTGCTACCTTTCCCGTTACACGGAAGTGGTTACTACAAGTAAGTAAAAGTAAAAGGTCTACGTAGTGGAGCAAGTAAAACAGTAGAGTGCTCGGAGTGCCCAGCATTTATGTCACTGAACTCAAAGCTTCCATTAATCCGGTCCCCGATGCTCGTCTTGTCTCAGCTACTAGCTTTCCATTCCATTGGCAGCTTCCCCTTCCCTCCTCTCGCAATTCAAAACCGACAACCAACATTCCCCTCTCCTCTTCACTCGTCTTCCCAAATGCCCTGCCGGACCGAGCCTTGAGCCCTTGACTCGCCCGTGTACTGCGCCAGTCGCCCGCATGGCGAAGCTCGCGCACACCTCCTTCGCGCTCGACCTCCTGCGCCGCCTCCTCTGCGCACACACCGCCCGCGGCGGCGGCACCGGCAATGTGCAGCCGCCAGGTGACGACGGCAGTGCCGCGGCGGCGCTCCGGGAGGAGAAGATGGAGGAGGGGGCGTCGCCGGCGAGGAGCCCCTGCATTGTGGCCAGGCTCATGGGCCTCGACGCGATGCCTGAGCCGCCACAGCCACATCCACCGCTGCTGCGCCGGAGCCGGTCGGCGAGCTCCGCGGAGGGCCTGTCGCCGCCGCCGCCCACGCCGTGCGGTTCGCCGCGGCCGAGGGTGGCGAGGACGACGTCGGCGTCCTTCATGGACAGGCCCACCTACCTCAGGCGGGAGAACGACGAGTTCCTGCTCCTCAGCTTCAGCCCCGACGACGACGCAGGCGATGGCGGCGAGGCGGCGGCCATCGCCCGGAGGAAACAGAGGCGGGAGCACCGGAGGCGGCGGCGCGGGGAGCCTGGCCGGAGCAGGAGGCGGCCCGCGGCGGAGGAGGAGTGCGGCCTGCAGAACTCCAGCCCGGTGTCGGTGCTGGATGCGCAGGAGGAGGAGTCGACCACCACCACCACTTCGTCGTCGTCTTCCCTGGAAGAAGTGGAGCAAGCAGAGCACTGCTCGCCTAGCTCAGGTTCGCCCTGCTCACTCCCTGCACCACATTAATGATTTCTTCTGTCGCTCACTGCACAAGCTCACTCGACTAGCAGAGCCGTGTCAAGCAAACTATCGAATTTTAAAATTGGGGTGGGGTTCACAAACAGGGGGGGAAATGACGTATGAATTTCCAGTTAACAGTGCTAACCTTCAGAATAAGAACACCCACCTTCTGAACAAAAAAAAGAAACAACTTCAGAGCAAAAAAGAGACTGAAACCAGTTAAAATCACAGTGGAATTCACCTTCAGATTGCACTGCTAAGATCTAACTTCATGAGAACAACAGCTTACTTTCTCCCCTGTTTGCGAACAAGGCACCAACAAGAGGTGATTGTTGCCGAGAGTCATGCAAACGCACACTCACTGTTTATAAGTCTTGGCTAGAGTTCTGAGCTTCTGAAACACTTGTCCCTCTCAAGTCTCAACAGTCAACACCGCAAACTGCACAAGCTCTGGAGCGATTGTAACACCACTCAGACAGCTAGATGCAGACAAACCTACATATAGGAAAAGAAAAAGAACCAGCTGAAATTTGCAATTAGCATAAACTGTAACTCGGGAAATTCAGGAGGCTGCACTGCAAGCTTCAGGACAACTTTGTAGATAAGGCACCAGCTGAACGAGAGTGGCGTTTTGTAGCCCCAGCTACACATAGCTCGTTTTCTCAAAAAATTAAAATTTCCATTTTTACGTTTCAATAAATTCGGAAAAAAACCCAGATGTAGATAGAGATATGATCCACAAGTATGCGATTTTTCAATTCGGAATTCCTTATATTTTAGGATGAGAAAAAAATAAAAAATGGGTGGATCTGGGTGGTGAACAGTACACAGTTCAAAAAACTTGAAATAGATTTGCCTTTTTTGTGTAGCCTAGAATAATACGAATATTGGATTTAGAATTTGCACACTGGTAGACCTCGACATTGTCTACATGTAAGATTTTTGTTTCAAAAAAATTGGAACTCAAAAGTCCTGATTTTAAATTTTGAAAAAAAAGAGCTATGTGTAGCTCGGGCTACATTATCACTTTCCGTCATCAAAAGCCATTTTTTGATAATTTATATAATATACCCAGGGGAAAAAATTCTATTTGGTGCATCAAGGACAATTTTTGTGGTCTATGTCTAAAGCATGGTTATGCAAGTAACCTACTTCATTGTCCCAATCTGAAAGCTTGGATACTTTTTCAGTATAAAAAACCACTGGTTCATGTTTCTTTTTATCAAACTGTCTCTGGTCTAAAAGCTCGTCCTCTTGTGCTGTAATCACTTGTCCCTGTCCACTCTGGAAACCGCACAAGCTCTGGTACCAGCTCTTGACTGCAACACAACACTGAGACCTCTAGAACTTACTGTAGATACTAGTCATTTGACTTGGTCATCAAACTCATTTCGGGCACCGTGAAATGAAATGAAAATAAAAGAAAATCCAGCTACCATTCCATGGAAAGAAGTGGGACAAGCAGAGCAGTGCTCACCTTGTTCAGGATCGCCCTGTGCTGCTCACATCCTGCCCATTAGTGATTTCTTCAGTTGCTCACTGCACGGGCTCACTGAATCTTAGATCATAGTATTGGAGGGGAGTTCACCTTCAGAAAAGGAAAATTACCTTCAGAAAAAAAGATCGCCTTCAGAAGAAAAAACACAAACAACTGTTGCAATTGCGAGTGGAATGAAACTTCAGAAAAAAAAGGTGAAATACTACTCTGGTGTACCAAAATTCAGATGATTGCACTGCTAACTTCGCGAGAAAGACAGTGATTGTTTCTGAGAGTTTATATACTAATAATAAACCAGTTGCCCAGACAAAGTATTTCTTTTCAGTTTTGGGCATCCATAATTTCAACATTTCAACTTTCAACACGGACAATGTTACGGTCCATGCCTAAACCTTCGTTATGCAAGTGTTATGGTCCATGCCTAAACCTTCGTTATGCAAGTGTACTAGCTGTATAAAAGTCTTAATTGCTGTTCTGAGCTTCTTTCTTGTGCCCTAATCACTTCTCCCTCTCCAGCCTACAAAGTGCACAAGCTCTGTAGCCAGCACTCTGATTGTAACACATCACCGAGGCAGCTAATGCGCATAGTGTAGATAATACTAGTCACTTTGACTTGGTCATCAAACTCATTTCGGATACCGTGAGAAAACGATTCTGGGAACTGCACTGATGCCAGCTCTCTGATTGTAACACATTACTGAGGCAGCTAGTCACTTCGACTTATCAATCTCATTTCCGCGTACTACATACTACATGTTACTTAACTTTTTTGTTCATGTTTACTGACAAGGCAGCATTGTCACTGCATGTAACAGATGGAGGAGAAATCCGTCTGGCACCGAGTCAACAGCAAGGCTCAAGCAGGAAACTGCTACAACCTCCCTTCGACGATTTTCGTGGCGGCCTGCCTCCCGAGCCAGCTACCACCTCTCATGTCTCGAATTGTTCAAGCAGGGAGAGGAGGGACAGAAGGGTGGTGAACAATGCCGAGGCGATCTCCCCAGGTGCGACCGGTACCTGGCGAATCATCTGCAGACTTGTTGAGGATGATATCTGTGGCGTGAAATGGGGAGCTAGGGATGATGCCAACATTGCGGCCGAAATGGAGTCGGCGATCCTTGATCAGCTCATATGTGAGGAAACAGATGAGCTCATGCAGCTAACTGTGGCCTGAAGAAGTGAAGAACTGTACATGGTTACCCATTTCTGTTGTGTCTGCAAGAAGCACCCATGTTGCAAAAATGTTCGGAAAACTGGACAGAGATGAAGCGATCGCTTGGTGCCAGATGCGAAGATTTTCTTGTTTAAGATGAAGATGATCCCAACATGAGGTGAATATCCAAGGATTACAACGGAGATCCCAAGTTCCCAACATGCGGTGAATATGTTCAGAAATTCTTAAGAGCCTGGAGGTCTCAAGAATTTGAATTTTTGCACCTCCCCATACAACCATGCTATGATACTGTACATGATTTTCCTCGTTATTTCGGCTCCATGTGCTAGGCCCCTGAATAATCTAACAATATATTATGAGTTAGTTGACATAATCTTGTGTAAAGCTTGCCCTAAGGTGCTTATTGGTCACTTCAGTAAACCTAGTCTTGAACTCTTGTTCAGGTATCTAAGTAATCCATTTCTTAATACTGTGCGATTTGTTGGAGACTCCGTCGATCAGAACAAATCAGATTCAGCGAACAGGCTGTTGATAAGATGCTGGGCGTTCTTGGAAGGAAACTTTCCAGGAGGGAGGTTGGATGGTCTGATTTTTTCTTCTTCAGACAAACAAAACTAAGAAAGCGATTTGTCGGAAAGTTTCCGCAAAGATGAGGTCAATGATGTAACCATTTCACAAGAAAGGTCTCACCACGTCAACATCGACGACAATGGCGATGCCCCTATGATCAGTCCCGTGAGCAGGAAATCTTGAGTTTTCTAACTCGGGGGTTGAAAGATACTCCATTTCTTAATCAGGGTTTGGAGATTAGAACTCTACGTTAGATGGGACATCGTGTGCCAATCCTCTGAAACCTATCTGGAACAGGATTTGTCGCCGTTCGTCGAACCGATAATATATACTCCCTCCGTCCCAAAATAAGTGTCTCAAATTTGTATAAAAGTGGATGTATCTAGACATGGTTTCATGTCTAGATACATCCACTTTTTGGCAAATCTAAGACAGTTATTTTTGGACGGAGAGAATATTAGATTCGGATAACTTTCAGAGGAAGGTTTGAATGTCTCACATGGAAAAGAAGACCAAATTACAGCCAACCAGAACCAATCCTCCTTGTGACGCAAGTAGGTTTTTGTTTATACAATTATTTATTATCTGATCATGTTACCCAAGCTGCTGCCTTAGTCTTGCAGACTATGGTTTGACTGCATCCACATTATAACCCCTTAAGCAAGCATGATCAGAACAAATCTTACAGATTACTTGGATGATTAAAATAGAGAGATTACTTGAATCATTAAGTCGTCCTTAAGTTCCATGTGTGTTATCTTCCTAGTTACAATGGTAAAATTGCACTCCCTCAGAGAGTGGTGGAAATAAATTAGATAGGAAGCACTCTTTTTAAAGGAAGTACAGTTAGTTAGAAAGGAAATGCAGAAGTAGAGTAGTATATCATAAAAGTAAGCTAATACATTCTAAGATTTCGGCTGTGTTTAGTTTTCAATTGATTGGAGACAAATTTATTGCAAGTTTGTTAGTCCGTGGGTAAATCGAATTACATGTAAATAGTTGTCATTCAATGATTGTTGTCCCATCTTCCATTCCATTTGGTTTGAACAAATATATCTGTTTTGCAACTTGTTCAAGTAATAAGTAGATATCAAAATAACATATTATCTTAGAGCATCTTTTAATATAACGTTTTAGTGACTTAAAATGATTATTATAATACACTATAATGCCAAATTAAACCTAAACACACAGATGTACATTAATTATTTTAACCTCTGCACCAAGATGAAGCACACAGCCATACAGATATGAACACGTTAAAAGAATGGACAAATAAATATGAGCACCAGGTGCAGAGAGAGGCTGGAGATTACATTGTTAATGGCTTAAATATCTGGATGGCCAGTAGTCCAAAATCTGCTCCGACTGCAAGAACAATGCTTAGCATGGTTAGGAATTGAATACAATACAGCTGCATTGGAAATTCCCAAACACAACATCAACACTCGCATACAAAAATAAAAAGAGACAGCATGGACATTAATACTTGTTTCATCATATTCACCAAAAAGACAAAAAAAAAAGGAAGGACAAGGAATGCTCCAGGTCCAATGTTCTAGAAGAAAATGTGCTTGTCAAAGAAAAAATCAACGTTGGCAACATTAATAAAAGGAGTAGATAATTGAGGATTATCTTATGCCCAGAATTTTGGGCCTAATTTCTGTTCTGTGACTAGCCCACAACCAGAATAATTAATTAGCTACTCTATGTGCTTGCTTTTTGGCGCATGTCTCTTTCCATTCTGATATAATATAGACTGCACTAATGAATAATTGGTGCATGACGCCTCCATCTCCACTAAACTAACCTGTGATTGCTCTGCAGTTTACATCCTATGACCCACCAACCACTTCGGAAGAAGCTATATCAAATTGTGCAAATGGTTTATGATCCAACCATTTGGAGAATGGAATCAAATAAAGGCAGAAGTGCTCATGGAAGAACCAAGAATATATATATTGATAAAAAAACATCAAGTGATGTACATGGATTGATAAGAGTACAACTTTCATTGTTATCATCTTGAGACAGGAAGAGCATCATGAAACAGATCTTGCTAGTCTCAGAATATGTATAAATATCAAGTAAATAAACTCTTGTTGGAATATTTGTATACAACTACTCCCTCCGTTCGGAAAAGGACGACTTCCAGATACATCCGTATTTGGAACGGAGGGAGTATTTATAAACCGAAGGGGAAAAAGGTAATATCGGCCGTTCTTCATCAATCTAAGGCTCCCTTTGGGCATCCAAGCTTGTTGTTGATGAACAACATTATTTTTTTGTGAACAGCCTATATGTACTAAAGAACCATCTCATATGAATCAAATTAAGCAAATAAAAAGGGAAAACAATTGAAGGAAAGAACTTTGGTCAGCTAGATGCTATGAGCCACTGATCATCAACGGCAATTAGGCCACCATCTGCTCCTGCTCCAGCCACTGCGGAAATTGATCGCCGGTGTGACCATCCTTGACAAGAGAGTTTACCCACGACACATCCGGCTCGGCCTGGGTGGCAGAAGAGGTCATCGGCATGGCAGATTGTCCACGGAATCCAAAAGACGCAGACTTGCGGAACTTGTGTAGCTCGTCTCCCTGAACGCCCCAGTCGAGCTTACCGCTGGGCGAGCCCCAGTCCAGATTGCCACTGGGAGAGCCCCAGTCTGTGAGCATGGATGGCTCACCGATCGTGGCCGGTGACATGAGGGAGCGTGTTGCCGGACCGCGGGCACCACGATCGATGAAGCTCTGGCTACGCTTAGCGAACGCCGATGCGCGGGAGGTCATGATGGCCTTCGCCATAGAGTGATCGATGCCGAACGAGTTGTTCGCGCCCACCATCGGCGAGGTCGGCATGTGCTGCAGCTGTGAGTCCGGCAGTGAGTTGTAGGCCGACATGTCACCGGCCTGCTTCAGCGATAGAGCGTGGAGCTGGGACAGCATGGCCGTGTCCATGGAGCCGAGCAGGTCGGTGTAGTCCGGCATGTTCCTAGCAGGTGAAGAGGCGGCGTGAGGCGAGCCGAGGCCGCCGTTGGGCGCGCCCCAGCTTGCCCTGGGCGACTGCGCGCCGTTGGACACCTTGTCGAACAGCTTCTGCTGGTACTGGTCGAGCGCGAGCATCTCGAGGTCGAAGTCGAGCTCCCGCGCCGTCTTGAGCCGGCTGGCCGGCGACGAGGGCCACCCCGCCGTGTTAAGCATCCCCATGCTGTCCATCCCGTTGGGAGGCGAGGAGCGTGGTGAGACGGGCTGCATCATGCCGACGGAGACGGCAGAGGGGTTGACTGCGCGGAGCTCGTCGCGCCTGTGGGCGAAGAAGCAGATGCGGCGCGCGCAGCCGACCTCGTCCTTGCAGAGGCGCGTCCGGTACTGCGCCGGGTGGAGCCAGCACTCGAACACCCCGTGCGCGTACTCGCAGCCGTCGCCCTTGCGGCAGGCCCCGCCCTTGCGGAACTCCGGGCAGGGCACGCAGCTGTAGGAGTAGCGGCGCGGGTCGCGGCGGCGCGCGTTCTCGCCCGGGTGCACGAAGGGGCACTCGGTCCAGTCGTGGGAGTAGGCGCGGGAGCAGGGCTTCACCTTGAAGCTGTACATGCGGAACTCGTCGGTGCTGAAAAGGCCGCTCTTGAGGTCCGGCAGCGTCAGGTCCGGCGGGTACTCCTTCCTGTGCTCCTGCGCCGCGGCCATCGCGGCCGGCGGCGAGGCGGACTTCTTGGGCGAGGACGACGGCGACACGGCCGGGGACTTGAGCAGCAGCCGGAGCGGCTTCTCCGCGGCGGTGGCGGCGCGCGGGAGGAGGTCCCCCGCGCGGAGACCGGACACCGAAAGCGCCTCCGTGGACGCGCCGGCGGCGAGCAGCAGGTGCGTGGCCGCGACGGCGTTCGCCGCGCCGCCTGCCGCCGCGAGGTGGAGCGGCGTGGCGCCGTCCGTGCCCGACGCGCGGGTGGCCTCCCGAGGTTCAACAGACAGCGCGTACGCGAGCACGGCCGTGGACCCGTACAGCGCGGCGACCATGGCCGGCGTCCGGCTCTCCGTCGCCAGCCGCCCCTGGCCCACCGCCGAGGGGCCATACCACGAGCTCACACCATCCAAACACGCCTTGTCATCCTCCACGGCCCGCCTGAATCCCGCCACGTCGTCCTCCGCCGCCAGCTCGAGGAGAAGCGAGGCCATCACCGCCGAGTCGTCCCTCGGCGGCGGCGGGGTCGACGGCTTGCGCGGGCCAGAGCACATGACGGCGGGAGTAAACTCGCTATCCTCCTCCGTTACAAAGATTCAAAGACTTCTTGCGTTCTCGTTAAGAGGGAGGGCCGGACACGATTCTCTTCCTCTTCGTCCAGTACGTTCTTGATTGGGACAAGAGGGGGGAAAGGGGAGAAGAGAGTGGGTGAGGTGGTGGGGAGTGGGGAAGCGGGCGGAGGAGTATATGTAGAGAGGGATGGGGACGCGAGGTGGAGAGAGGAATAATGGAGGGGTGGAGATGGTGGGGATCGATCGGGAGAGATAAGGCGAATCGGAGACGAAACAGCTGTGATGGTCTCTCTCTCAGCTTTCTCTCTCTAGGTGGCTTTCGCTCTCGTGTGTGTTTTGCGCAATAGTTTACACAGAAAATGTTTTTCTTTGAATTGTTTTATGTGTTGCTGCGGTCGCGTGGTCAAAATGAGGAGGAGCCAACGCGCACAAGTCGTAGCTTCTCCCTCCGTTCCTTTTTTGTTTTGTTTTTGTGTTAATTTAGGAGGAAAAGGAGTGGAGATGTGGGTACAAGAGATTGCATACACATGTTTCTTCCACATCAACACTATGAATGATGTGGTTAGGATGACTCCAACGGGCCGACCCAAACGGACGCGCGTTCGGTCCGCGTTTTGTCCGTTTGGGTCGGGGAACGGACGCGCGTCCGGCCCATGTCCGCCCCTTTCTGGCCAGTGCCCCCAACGGGGCCGACGCATTGAGTCCGCTTGCCACTTTTATTTCCTAAACTTTTTTTTTAATACTAGGATTATATTTAGAAACTGAAATTACATAGTTAAATCTAGGACCTTCTCCTAACATTAAACCCTAAAACCTAAACCTAAACTTGAAGGAAATTAATAACCGACCACCGGCCGGCAAGGGGGAAGATCAAAGAGGGGCTGCGGCCTTGACGAACGTCACGCAGCATGCCCGTTCTGCAACGGACTTGCTGGCTCTTCCTTCATCGCGCCCATGGCCAGCCAGGGCTGGCTGACTCAATCTTCTTTGATCATTTTGTAGCTACGAAACACGTAGCGGGCGCCGGTATTAGTGGAAAATGAACCGCACATAGGCGGCCACGGCCTCGGCTCCTTTCGCGGTGGAGCTGACATCAGGCGGAGCTGCCTGCTCCTTTCGCGGCCTCGGCCGCCGCCAAGGTCTCCCGGTGCCGTTTGTGCCTCGCCGTGCGCTTCTTGGACTCTTCGGCGCGGCGCATTTGCTTCATCTCCTCCTCCACTGCAGCGTCGGCACAGGCGCGCGCGGCGGAGATGAACGCGGCCGCCCTCTGCGCGTTCAGCTGCATGTGGGCTGCATCCACCGCCTCCTCCTCGGTGATGTGAGCAGGGCCGCCCACGCCAATGGGAGGCTCCGGCGGCGCGCCATCCCCCGCGACACCGGCCGCCGCGACAGCAGCCGCCGCGACACCGGCGGCGTACTCTTCTTCGTCGCTGTCGGCGCAGTCCGCGAACGCCGCCTCCACCGCACTCCTCTGGGCGTCCGTCAGGCGCGGACGCGGCGGCTGGGGAATCATGCCGGCCCATGCCGGGCTGGTCGCCATCCGGCGCGAGAAGCTGCCGCGATAGCGCCCGCGCGCGCTCATACGCGCTCGCTCGGCCTCGTCCACCAGATGCGGCGGCGGCGGCGGATCCATTCCGGCGCGTGGATCTGAGCTTGGAGATGGTGGCCGCCGTGGCTAGGGTTTGGCCGGCCGGCGCGATTGGGGAGGAGTGCTAGGGTTTGTGCCCTAGGGTTTGGCCGGCCGGCGCGATTTATACAGCTCCACCGCCCACAGTTATTACGGGTAGGTGGCCGTTGGGGTCGATGACACGCGGGGCCAGGGCGGACACGGGGAGGATGCAGGAACGGTCCGCTCGCGTCCGGGCCCGACGCATCGGTGACCCAAATTTGGGCCAGGAATGCGTCGCGGCGGACCAAAAAAACGGACCGCGGTCCGTTTGCGTCGCGCCGTTGGGCCGTTTTTTTGGCTCCCGCGGACAGGGACGGACGCGCGCGGACTCGATGGGTCGCCCCGTTGGAGTCATCCTTACCCAGAGATATAGTAATTCTCGGTTTATTACCCGATGGTCGATTTTGGGGATAAAGACGTATGTGATGTCGTGATCAGAACCGGTCGACCTCGAACGTGGTGGTGTTTGATTCGTAGGGGGAAATAGTGAACCTGACTCCATGACATCGAAGTTGTGGGTGCAATGGATCGTTGGCACGGATTTGGGTATACATGATTCTTCACCGTATAACAACATTACATGCGGTTATCCAAAAAAGAGGTGGTACTTGTTCGCTTCCCGTTACCCTATGGTGGACTCCGATGATAAGCACATATGTAATATTGTGGTTGGGATTACTCAACCTCATATGTTGATGGTGGACGATTCGTAGAAAAAATAGTGTACTCGATTCCGGGATTCCTGAAGTTGTGGGTGAAATAGATTCTAGCATGGATTTGGGTACACATGTTTCTTGATGTTTCTTTTTGTTATCTCAGAGGTAGTATTTTCCCCTTAATTACCGTATGGTGGATTTTGAGGATAAAGGCATGTGGAATATTGTGGTTCGAATGAATCGAACACATTACCGTGGTAGTGGTCGATTCGGAGAAAAAAGGTAGTGAACTTTATTCCACGCGACCAAAGTTGTGGTTGTCCGTTATTAGATGAATGGGGTCCTTTAGGTGGAGATCGTGTGACTTATGCCCGCTCGATCACGATGAATAATCAACATGGAGAGAGGAAGACACATGATACGGTAAGATGGACATCGATTGTCGTGTATAAACAAAAATATTACATTTTTGAGATTTTACTACGATACGGGCCCACGTCGGCGATGGAGAACATAATTTCATACATTAGAGATGAATACAAAATTGACTTAAATGTTTGTTCGCATGTACATATCCGTGAAATCCATACACAATAAGGTCCTTATGATGTGAATTTCCAGTTGAAAGGTGGGTGTATTCAATTCAAAGAAACAACATGGGGTGGAAATTATATGTCTGGCATAGATTCAAACATAAATTCTAGCCTTGCTTTTTTATAATCTTTTGAGAATTTCAACGAAATCTCTATCAACCTCTCTCATTCTCTCTCTTACGTGACCTTATATTTCAAAGAGGTTGTCACGGCTTGTTTTGGATATATAAATTTGATTTAAACATTTCAATTTCCATGTGTAATATCGTGGTTGGAATGAATCGCTCACATTACCGTGGTGGTGGTCGATTCGGAGAAAAAGGTAGTGAACTTTATTCCATGTGACCAAAGTTGTGGTTGTCCATTATTAGATGATTGTGGTCCTTTAGGTGGAGATCGTGTGACTTATGCCCGCTCGATCTCGGTGAATAATCAACATGGAGAGAAGAAGGCAGATGATAAGGTAAGATGGACCCTGATTGTCGCGTATAAGCAAAAGTATTACATATGTTCATATGAGTTTGATATTTTACTACGAGACATACCCACATCGACGATGGAGAACCCAATTTCATACATTAGAGATGAATAACAAAATTGACCTAAATGTTTGTTCTCATATCAATATATGTGAAATCCATACACATTAAGGTCCTTATGATATGAATTTCCAGTTGAAAGGTGGGTGTGTTCAATTCAAAGAAAATCCATTTGAGTGGAAATTATATGTTTTGGCATAGGTTCAAACATAAATTCTAGCCTTTATTTTTTTTTACTCTCTTGAGAATTTCAAAGCAATTTATATCAACCTCTTTAATTTCTCTCTTGCGGGCTCCTATATTCCAAAGAGGTCGTCACGGCTTGTTTTGGACATATAGATTTAATTTGAAGATTTCAATTTCCACGCTAAAAAGGAATGAACCGTGCCTAAGTTGAGATCTGCATGTAACCTTGCAACCCCACATTTGGAGCTTGGCACAGTCTTCCGAAAAGAGAAAGTTAGAAGAAGCATCGATCATTAAATGTACGCCGTTCTATGTTATGATTAGGTAGAAACACCATATAGACATTGTGAACCCAACCTCTTAATAAATATTTCCGCGGAAATAATACTAGAAGGAGAAGCAAATCGAATTCGGAAATCCCTTGACGAAGTATCACACATTGCTTGACGATGACTTACTCAAATCTAAACATATTTCGACACCCACAAAAAGTGTTTAATGCAAACACTCAGCGCTCCGCGGTGCCAGCTACCCAAAGATGAAGCCGTATGTCCAAATACCCGGCATAGTGACATCTACTTGCTATCTCTCTTGATAGCGAGAAACAATCAATCCATGACATAGCCACGATTTAAATCAGACATGAATCTGTATCACATGAACTACTCAACTATAAAAAGTGGCAATGTACTCGATTAAACTTCAGTTGACAGCTACTCTCCACAAGAAGTCCGACCTATGTGCAGGAGCGTGCGTGGCCATACCAGATTTTTACCAGATGGAACAATCTGCAACTGGCAGATATGCCCCACGGCCGGACGGCAGACGCGAGGAGGAGCATATTTGGCTTCTCGCCCCTGCAGCGCGGGCCCCACCGGGAACCGAAAGGCAACGAGGTTCACGCGTGTGTGTGACGCGCGAATCCAACGGGAGCGACGTCGCCTCCTCCTCCGTCGTTAACTCTCGGTTAACGGATAACGTGTCCACCAGGACTTATTCAAAGCAACAACGGCTGCGGGGGCCCACGCCGCACGGAGGAGTCGCACGTCACCGTCCCGGCTGCCGGAAAAGATCGGGCGACACGTGGCGGACGAGCCCCCTCGTGGACACACCAAGGGCCGTAGCAGCAGTCGCGCTCACTGCACCCTCTGTTAACTATTTCACTGACAGGTGGACCCTGATTTCTCCGGTCCCGCTGTCAGTGAAACATGCTGGAGCAGTAGGGTCTGGACTGTGAGTTAACTCGGAGTGAGCGGATGGTGGGGCCCCGGGTAGGTTTGAGGCTTTCCGAGTCAGTGTTCCACCGTGCGTGCGCCGTTACCAGCCTTTCCGGCTCCGTTAGCTGAATGGGTTTCGCCAGCGGGACGACCAGGTCCACGCCATCTTTTTTCTTTGGGTTCGACGACGACGACGACCCAGGAGCAGACTACATTAGATTAAGCAAAGTGGTATATTCTCATTGCTAATTGTGCACTTGTTTCATGCGTGGCTTATCCGATGCTGATCGATCTCCACTGGTCGGGCTTAAACAATTGGTACTGCGCATGGAGAATTATCGCTTCGCTGTTTAGAGGCAATTACTATTTTTTCGAGACCATATTTATATACTCCCTCCGTCCAATAATATTCGTCTCAAGTTTGATAAAAAGTAGATGTATCTATACATGTTTCATGTCTAGATACATCCACTTTTTGATAAACTTGAGACAGTTATTATTGGACGGAGGGAGTAACTTTTAGAGATGGCAGAATTTCAAATACAGGACGATTACAAACATCGACCGTAGTGCGAAATCCACACACCCCTAATCACAGCCACAATCGACATTACAACTACAAAGCAAAAAGAGTTTATTCTAAATTGAGCGACATTGTCACGTTTCGACCGGCGCCTCCGGTCACTTCTGAAGACTGACACATCCAACTGAACTTCCCTTGCGCCCGATGCACCATCCACCAACGTTGATGCATGAAAGGAGACACCGTCTTGGACTCAAGGCGACAGCGTACATTGCGCCTCTGAAGATCAACCTTGGACAACGGCCAACACCGAAGAAAATCAAAAAGGAACTCCAAGTCGTGCCTCCAAACGCGTTGGGCTCCCAACGGAGGGACGACCGTCGAGGACAGCTGTTGAGTGTTGAGCAACTCAGTAACCTGAATCTTCACGAGGTTTATGCTCCCGCGGAAAAAGAGAAGAGAGAATCGTAGAGTGTGAGCATGAGAATCTTACTGAATTATTAGTCATTCGTGTTTGTGTGGAAGATGACCGGATGAGAAAGATGCTAGCTACGCATCATGCGTGCACAATCCCACTGGGTGCGAAATGGGGAAAAAGTGGGACAAACAGGTCCCATTTGCGCATTGTGTCGTCGCTGGCTCTAATCCAATTGGCGATCCACTGAGATCCTGCTGTGGTCTATATATGTCTGGCTGCCAAATGTAATTTTCTGCACAAGAAAAAGGCAAGCAGAGTGCAACACTCTCTTCTTATATTCAGCTGCTGGTGGAATCATGCCGAACACACAAGGTACAGACAGATCAACCGTATTAGCGATCGACGAGCTGCATACATGCTACTGGTTCCAACTTGGAACTACAGTAGTCTAGCTATTTTTTTGTTACGGGTGCTGTACACTGTTTGTACCTAAAGAAGGTACATATATACTTTATTTTCTGGCTAGAAATTTACCTAAGAATATGCTTTATATATACTATTGTTTGCGGAGCGGTTCAGCTGACATTGAACAGCAGCAATAATAGAGGATCGACAGGAAAATTTAAAGGTGCCCTGGACGCACGGCAAGGTGCGGCCGTCGCGATCACCGGCTGGATTAGCATGCATGATGAACACACTTGGATGGAAATTAGCTAGCACACACGCATGCAAGTCAGCGTTGGATAATAAATCGTCTCGCAGCCTGACCTGGACGTGGTACTCGACCTCACCTCCTCTTGTCCCCTCCCAGCGATGCTGCAACTTGTCCTGAAAAATCAATGGAGCCGTCTGTCGGCAGTTTGAGGCAGGGAAGAAGAAGAGAGAGCAGCACGGTGCATCGCGCGTAGTAACTGCAGATCATTCCGTAGCCTTGGCCGCGGCAGTCTCAAGCCCAAATGCATGCGTCTGTGCGGCACTGAACGGAACTTACTCTGACGGATAGACTAATCCACGGTCAAGAGAGGCATCGATGCGTCGATCGCCATTAGTTTCTCCCGCCGTAGATGGACAGTACCAGAGGTTTTACGTGCGTGCGTTGAAAGCTGGAGGCCAAGGGGCTAAAAAAAATCAACATTTTTGGGGTCAAATTTTGGAGTATATTTTTGGACAAGATTCAGCGACATGAATCCAAATTCTGTGTATTTTTTAAGATTATTTATTTTATCAGCGACTCCTTAAGTGGATGAACACGCGAGAATGTGTTGCCTCGCTTGCTAGGCACCCTGGATCATGTAACAACAAGTGAAACTGTATCTTCAAATATATCACCTTTGAAGCGGAGAGCCGGCTAGCGGGGTGATGTTTGACAAAAGAAAGTTGGAACATATTCATGTAACAGCATGTTCTCCCCTTACTCAAAGCATGTCCCCTTTGTACTATGTTTGTTTTTTCCCCTCTTAATGGAAAAATAGAACTCCTGCCGATTACTCTGAAAAACTCTTTCTGACTTCGACTTCCCAGCCTAGGCATCATTGTACTTGTGCAATTATGACCGTGTAGATACAACCCATTGAACGTAAAAGAATTTTTCTAGCAAATTAACAATAAATCCACATGCAAACGATGTTTTCATATGAGACCGTGTTGATACAACCCATTGAACAGAAAAGAAATTTGTCTGGCAAATTAACAATAAATCCATACGCGAAATTTGTCTAGTCGATTTGGAGGCAGTTTACCCTGGATATGGCAAGGAGATTGCTTGCGTCTTGGCACCGAAGGCTTCAGATGGTGTAATCGGCAAGGTGGAGAAATCTTTCAGGAGGACAAGAGCAGTTGATTGATAGATGGGATCATTTCGGGTTTCGTGTCTTCAGTTCGTGGTTGTAATAGGTTTGACGAATTTGTTGGTGGTCGGGTGGTTACTTGTTTGGGAGTTGTTCGATTGTGGTTGTGGTTTTATTGTAACTAGTTTAGCCCGGTTTTCCGTTAATTGACTGGGCAACTCTCTACTTCTTAATTAATAGATTGGGTCAATTTTTTTGCCCCGTTTAAATGAAAAAACAGTAAATAGCCAGAATATACCAATTTTATTGTTAGAGAAACAAAGAGAAGAAATGATTTGCGACTAATGCGGAACACTGTTGGGATGTTTCTTTCATTATGTTTGCTTTTCTACAAATAATTTGTACTCGTTGCTTTCCTTTGAATCATTGGAAGTACTCAATAATTGACAGTTGTAGTCAGCCAGTGGCCCTACGAATAAATTGCATGAAGGAGGGTCGACCTAGACGACGCGTGACTTTGGGCGTTTTCTATGCAAAGACATAAAGCGAACTCGATGGTTAGCATCGGTCCCCTTCTTCAATCATTAAGCTTGCTATTTTGGTGCTCCTCTACGGCTTCATTTATAGTATCACAAGCAAAGATAGAAGCTTAATCCGGCCATGGTGTGGATGGAAGTAAACACTGAAATAAACAAATGATACAAGATAGCCAAACCAGCCTTCTCTCTATATATGACCCGAGCAAAAAATGGTAAAAGGTCGTCAAAACTCAAAACCGTGGATGGATTTTCACCCACGAAGTGGTACGACGGGTGTTCCCAGGTGAGAGGCGATTAGGTTTCCCTCAGCCTCTCGCCGGCGCCGTCGCTGATCTGCCCGGGCTCTGTGGCCTTGGGCCATGGAGGCGCGGTGGATCTCGGCCCTCATCGACGGGAGGTCCACCGCTGATTCTGGTTTTCGTGTCAAATTTTGTTGGGGCGGCGCTCTGATGGCGTTGGCGGCGTCTCTTTCAATAAGGTCTCCCGGTTTCAGCCCCATCTCGTCGACGACGTCGAGAAACTTGTGTGAGTGGTGTTTTTCTCAAGGATTTCTTCTGGCGGTGACGATCTCCGAAACGTCGTGGAGTTTCATAGGTGGTTCATCCTTCTTCTTCGGCTCCGGAGCGAATGTGGTCTTCTTAAACCGTTCGGCGACTTTCCGTCCGCAACCAACAACGTCAGGACGACTCATTGAGGAGCGGCAGCGGCGGCGCGCCGTCGACACGGTCTGAAGGTTGAAGGCGAAGTGCATCTCAAGAATCTCGTTGTAATTTTCCTTTTTTTGAGGTGTTTTATATTGTTCGGTGCTTTATTTAATGGCAGGTCCTTTTCGCAAAATAAAAATAAAACCACAGCCTTCTCGGTAATGTGATTTCTACTGTTTAAACTTGGTTGAACTTTCCATGCCACCAGATTTATTATACTCCCATGAGTCCATGACATCCCGTAACAAACTCAGGGGCTCCACAGAGCACAAACTGATGATAGTAGTACTCATTATTTTGCTTCGTCTCATGCATGGAATAGTTGGACTGACCGATCATGATTTGGGTGCAGGAAAAAGCTACGTCTAATCGAGAGGGAACAAGCCAAGACATACCTAACCCAACTTGGATTTGGAGGCGGAACCGGCGTCCGTGTTGTGTTGTGCTCTGCTCTGTGGCTCTGGTTTACCTTTTGTTTTCTGGTCTCATGATATGAGCCAACCCCACTCCGGCTACATGGTGCCGATAGTGGTAGTGGTGGATTCTGCCATGGATCCATCGTGGTTCCGTTGGTTGTGGCTCCACATTTGCCATATATATATATATTTTCGAATTCACCTTTGGAACCGTAGCATTGTTATTGAATTATCATGATAAGCAAGTGCAAGAATCGGACTTTAAAAGCGGCCACTTATTGGCTTGGGCTGCAAATTAAATGTTTTTTCACGAAAAGGCAGTCAAAGGTGCTTTTCATCGATATACTATATCAAATCTATGGAGAGTTTCCAAAATATCAAAGCTTTACCCCCGCGCAAGGGTAGTGTATCAGGGTCACCTCCCCTTGCTTGGAATTTGGAAATTAGAACGAGAGAAATGGTGTCATGTCACCACATTTCGACCATGTCCCCGGTCATCGGCACAAAATAAAGGAGGAGCTGACCTGGTTAACCGCCAATGTGTAGCGTTTCATGAATTTCATCCCGGGGAGTAGGGTTTTTTTCTTTTTCCATACTTTTTTGTTGGGTATTGCTTCGAGTTTGCTCTTGTTTAGAGAGGGAGGGAGCGATGGTGAGAGAAAGAGAGAGACCGAAAATGAACAATGGATAACAATTCAGAAATTGTAGGACTTCTTCTAAAATTATATTATTCTTAGGGGAATTTTTTTTTGTAAAACAAACAATGATTCTTTAGTGAAATTTTCCAACGGAGTAATGAATTTTATGAAAACAAGGGAAATTATAAAATATGCAAATACAAAATTATAAATTCAAAATATGATATTTAAAATTAAATATTAAGAAATAGCTTTTCAATTTTTCTGATGCCGTGCTTTTTTACAGGATATTTATAGAAGTTATGCATATAAAAAATTCCTATAATCTCCAATAATATATGTTGCAATACTTGTACAATTTCCATTTTTCTACTATTCATATTTGATATGGATGTGATGCGAACAAAAAAACAGCCACGTCGTCGTTAACCCTGCTTTTGACGACCCAAGAGACGAAATATATACGTTTTCCATGTTTGAGAGACCAAAAAATAATATCAGATACTAAAACGGAAGACAAAAAAACATTTTTTCAGTAGTCGAATAACAAAACATTCCTAGCTTGTATTGGCAATAGGCTAATACTAGCTACTCTAAAGTTTCTCCAATTCCATGCTCTCCCATCAAATCCATGGACTTTATTCACTAGATCACAAGCATAGGCTAGAGCAACAACCTCTGGCGAGCATAAACGAACCTGATGGCCTGCCATGCTCCTCCAACTCCAATTGGATCGAAGGAGACACCTTTATTTATTTTCCAAGCACATATACTACATTTTCTGAAGGAATTTCTCAAAACGAAAGTGACATGCACTAGGCATCAACCGCGTGCGAACAAACCACGGCCTCACCGCACCGGCATCTACCTAGCTAAGCAAGCGATGGACGTTCCCATCAGCTCACGTAGTTAGTACGCGTGTGGCTCCGGCGACGGCGACGGCGCCGACTATTTGCGGTGCCGATCGAGCGGAGGCTCGTCAACGTCACCACCGGCCTGCCTGCCGGCCGGCGAGCGAGTGAACCGTCTCGTCCATGACTCGGTCGATCTTCACCATACAGCTAGCTAGATGCCCTGCTCCTCTGGTTGGCATCTGTGGTGTCCCAGTTGGGCTCATTCCTCACCACACAAGAAAGTAAAATTACTGGCTAATTTTGTCTAGATTATTTGCGGTCGATCCGCAGTTATTTCGTATTTTCTTTACAGATGTTGGCAAACAATCTCTTCCATTACCTTACTGAAGCTAATCCCGTGTTTCTGGGATAGAAGCACCATTGATTCTATCTTCTTCCCGTTAAAAGACATGCCCAAAAGGCCAAAAGACCTATCTTGTTCAAGAACCTGTTCATCGAGAGCCAGAGTGATCTGGATTCGGAAGAAAAGTGCGTAAGATCGCCTGGCCTACCTATTTGTGATCGAAACATGATGGACGCGAGTGGATAGACGTACGTGGTCGGTTCTCTTTTGCTTGCTTGAAAGCAAGAAACTGAATTCTCTCTTTCTTCTCCCATAATTTTCTCTAAATATATGCAAGAATTGGCTGCAAGTGGCTGCAATTCCGTCGCCACTCTCTCGCCAGGATATTCTAGAAGGACATGGTTCTAGCCAAAAAGAGTCCCTTTCGAGAAAGACAAGTAAATGTATAGTATTGCCAGGATATTCTAGAAGGACATGGTTCTAGCCAAAAAGCGTCCCTTTCGAGAAAGACAAGTAAATGTATAGTATTGCCCTCAAGTCAAATTTCTACAACAGGTGCACACTGTTTCTGATGAGATCCATTTGCCCCTATCAAATCCATGGACTTTGCTCACGAGATCACAGGCTTCCTGTGTTCATTATATAATTTATGTCTCGCTCTAATAAAACAGTACCTTGAATGGCTTTCGGTGATGCTGATTTGTTAGTATTATTATTTTTCTCGCTCCGGCCGGCTGGTGAAGTGGAGAGAGCTGTTGCAATGTTGGGCGTCAGAGAGACAGAGATCGACGCTTCTGTGGAAGCTGCAGAAAACTAGATCCTGCTGCATGCATGGATTGCAAGCTGATGATCCTCTGCCTACCTGCCTGGCCTTACTTTGATCATGCTGTTGTTCATGGCACCAACTGCTGGTAAGCACTTCAGTTGATAAGTGGCGATGATAGTGGAGCTCAGCCTGCTTTATATGCCAACAAGCCCACCGCACCACCTGTACCCAAAACTGTTCTCTGTCTTTTGGTCCTATCTCCGAACTGTTATTTGTTTGAAACAAAAAAGGCTTTGATTTCTATCATATGGAATCCGAAACTGTTGTACCACTCCCTCCGATCCGTTATTTCTGTCGATGGAAAGTAATGTAGGAAGCACAACACGACACTATTTTCGGACTGGAGGCAGTAGAAGCAAATATGTAGAACAGATAGGATGATCAACAAACAGTTGGTTTAAATATCATTTTCACTTCTAGTATCTGTACAAAATACAATGGTTCTGAACTCACAGTCTCCCAGCGTGACATGTTACATCTTACTTGGTCGCGCCAATAGCAAGAAAATTCGGGTTATTTTAAAAACCCGGGCTCTGATGTAGGCTTTTGGCCCGTTCTTGGCCCATCAAAGATTCTCAGGGTTTAGCAGCCACCCAGCCCAAGCGTGGCTTGCAAAGAGAGAAGCCGCCGCTGAGAGGCCAGACCCGAACCCTAGCGAGCACCATCCATGGCGGCCTCCCCCGACCAACCTGCACCGCCCGCCGCCGCGGCGGCGAACCCCCACAAGCGCAAGAACAAGGGGAAGGGAGGGGGCAACCCCAACAAGAAGAAGCAGAAGCGCAAGGGCCCCGACGACGCCACCCGCCGCCGCCGCAGCAAGCCGAGCCCCAAGTTCCTCAAGCTGCTCGAGAAGCGCGCCCGCGACTACAACTCCGACGACGAGGACGACGTCGCCGTCGCGCAAGAACAGCAGCCACGAAGGTCGCGGCCACGGCCACCGCCAACGAAGCAGCAGCGTGACGGTGCCGCTGCCCCCGTCGATGTGGACGAGGACGAGGCTGCCCCCTCGTCGGGAGGAGGACGAGGCCTCCAGCTCCGGCGGGGAGTCGGACGACGGAGAGAAGGTGGTCACCAGGTTCGAGCAGGGATGCAGGGCTTTCCGGGTCGCCTTCGCCAAGATCATGTCCAAGAAGCTCGCCGACGACCCATTGGTTGGTCACTCACTCCCCACTAATTCACAACCTCTGTACATTTCTGTCATGATGCGTTGCGCTAAAGGGGGAGCTGACACTGTTTTTTCTTCTTGCTCTTAGGGTCCGATTCTTTCGGCGCACAAGAAATTGGTGGCCGCCAAGTTGGCCGAGGAGGCGGACGAGCACAAGTCCAAGGGAGACGCCCGCAAGGAGAAGCGCATTGTATGCTTTACACCTCCTTTGCGCGCTTGTAAATTCTTCACGCCCTTAAAATGAGTTTGTGTTCAAGGCATGACTGCTTGTTTTGGTGACAAATGTAGGCTATGGAGAAGGGCCATGTCATACCTGCAAATCATATTGACAACAAAGAGAAGTTGCTCATCAAGGTTGCAACCCAAGGGGGTAATGCTCTGTTTCCTATATGGTTCTGTTTTCTACTATGTCATTTTGCATACATCTAATATCAAACATCTCTTACTTACGCCTTGCCCTCCAACATCTTTTCATGAACTCGGTTGATGATTCAGTTGTCAGGTTGTTCAATGAGGTAAAGCACACTCCTTACCTAAAATTGCTAGACATACATATTGTCTTTATGTTATGAATATGATTATCCATTCTCAGTAGATTCCATGGACCCTATTCTAATGCAAATTTGTGGTTCCTTCAATTGTTTTGAGCATTCGGAAATATGTGCTATGGAACTGTAGTTATTTATTTAGACTTGGGATAGAGCTCATTGATACCTCTCCCGTCTCTGTCTAATGGACATCACATGGAAACCTCGTTCATACATGCATACTCAGTTTGAATTCAACAAAGAAATCTCCTCAGTTCAAGCTGCATTAAGTCTATACCTACTAAGGTATATTTGATTCAAGCAACATCCGTAGAATTTTTGGAGGACATGTATCCATAGAAATTCTTCTCGTGTAGGTGGTTTGACTAGCAGGATTGTAACCCGTATAATTTTTTTTTCTACGGAGTCTTTTGCATTATATTGTGTATATACTTTGGGGAAAATCATGCTAGCAAATTAACAAGTCTTAAAATTTGATTTTCCTTTCTAGGTGAGCAAGAGACAGACTCGAAAAGGTTTGAATCCATCAAGAAGTAAAGGTGTGACTGTTTCCTTTTCATGCTACAAACTTCCTCCCTCTAATGCTTTTAATATCCCTTTAGCTCTCTCGTCTAATATTTTGAACTTCTAATTCGTGGATGACTAAACGTTCTACTATTATCATTATCTCGAAAATCAAAGCATCAGTTGGTGTGCTCAAACAATTTATTGACTGGATGATAAAAGCAGGTTTCTTGTTAGAGATGGAACAGTAGTCTAAAACACATTTTACCGTGTAAAATGCCAGTTAGTCAACAGTATAACAATCCTGTTATCTATATCTATTTAGTTTCTCTTTGAGCCGGACTAGCCTTATGTTAAACTTGTAAAATTCCTGTAGAAATGGTTGTTGGTGAGTGAACAGAACAACTTCTAACTTACAGTTAAATCATGTGGGGCTTTTTCTCCTTTTTTGCTTGCACTCATGTTATGACTCTATACATATAAATTGGCGATGTAGGTCTTGTTATTTCTAAGTCTTGTATATGTAATTGTTGTTTTAAAAAGTTTGAAAAGAATTATATGAACTCTACTATCTACTCTATAAACACCACATCATTTCTTTTTTTGAGAGTACGCAATAAGAAAATGACAGTCCGTTGCGCACAACACTATCACACAACTCCACATCACATCATTCGGCCACTGAATGAACAAGGATTGGTATTTGAATTTGACAACTTGATCTTTGACTGAACAGTCGAGGCACATTTGCATGAATTGTGCACACAAACTTGGAACTTAAGCAGAACTGAAAACAGCTTGAGATGTTACATGCTAGTCTTCATTGCAGCCCACCATCATATTGACATTTAATTGCGCACAACATGATTATTTTCTTCATCTGGTATTGATATACATAAGCATTTGTATGCTGTATCCAAATGGGCTGATCAGTTTCCTCTTCATCCTAGCAGCTTTGGCAAAAGAAGGAACACACTCTGTACCATCTAGCCAAGGACAAAAAGGCCAGGCATCTTCCAAGTTCTCTAAGGTAGTTATACCTAATTCTTTCTTTACTAAACATCTTTCCGTTCAAAATTTATGCGCTTATGGTACTAAGTATTAATATTGTGTCTTCCGATTCAAGTTGGTGGATGGTGCAGGCCATTGTTGCAAAATAGTGTATCAAGCACTCACGCTAAACTTCACACAGAAGTCAATTTTGAAATTAGTTTACAGAAAGTAATGAATAATATGCATAACGAAAGATATAAGCTAATAGATGGAGAAAACTGCCATAGTGCAACTTGACATGAAACAATAAAGCAAAGGGCCATTGCGCAACCCTGCTCTTTTGCATATGAATCTTAGCCTGTAGTAGAGTGCAGTTTGAACACATTATGTGCCATGATCCTTAAGACAGTAAGAGCTCCAGGATAAATAATTCAGGGATAAAGGGATAAATAGCATCATCGCATAATCACCAGGTGAAGAGGGGATCCTAATAGTAGGCGTAGAAGCTGGATCCTTAGTTGAGCCAACTAAGTTGCTAGTTCACTGGTTGGTGTAGCAAACTAGCTGAACTGGTGGTCTCTACATTAGCCAACTAAGTTGCTAGTTCACTGGTTGTTCTATACTCCAATGTCGCAAATATGCCTGAAACTTAACCTCGTGGACTTCTGTGCATGCTGTTTCTGATAATGATCTGCTTATTAGCCTGTTGGCAAAGATGAAGATGAGCCAGGGTGGGCACCTCTACGTGACACATACATGCTTGGTTCCAAATTGAAGGACTGGGACAAAGCACAGGTAGAAACCTCGTGGTTTACCATCATTTCAGTGTCATTGCAACACAGGGTACCAGTAGAAGCAACTGATGTCTTGTTCATGTGCAGGATTTTGATGTGGCTAAGCAAGCCGAGGTCCCTTTGGACAACTTCTCCGATGACGAATAGGAAACATAATCTATTGCACTGCTGGCTGGTGGAGGGGCTACATTTGAAGGGGGGAAATGGAAGGTGGTTGATGTTTCTTGGAAGCAGGAGAAGAAGGGTATCACTGATGAGGTTTTCTGTTACAAGTTTTATAGCATCAGAGACCGCAAGAATTCATGCGAAGGCCGTAGTTTTGATTCTCTTTGGTTTTGTACGCGTGTCGTGTATACAAACTTGTTACAGCTGCTTACTGAGTACAATTTTTTTCACCCAGAATTTTCTACTTCTATTGCATCAGAGAGAGCACAAGAATCCATATGATGCAGAAGTTTTGTTTCTTTGGCTGTGTGATCAGCTGCTAACAACCTACCACATGACACAAGTCAACGTGGCTACCACAAACTACAGAAATTCTTTGCTGAATGAGATAATTCTGTTATGCTTAACTAATGGACCGACGTCTTAATGATTCTCAAGGATTCTCTACAGTCTTACTTCTCCTTTCCCTCAAAAAAATATGGGCACTAGCAAGCGTGTGAACCGTCTCTTCTCGTTTGTGATTACCGTACACAACTAGCTAGATGTTGTAAGTCTTCTGGTGGCATAACGGCATCTGATATTCTAGACTCATTTGGGGTCACAAAAGGCAATTTTTTCTCAAATTTCTCTCTCTATCTCAAATTTAGGGAGGCAGGGACCAAAAGGTCATCCTCACTACCGAGCGGAGCAGGGTCTCGGCCTACAAAATTCCCCTCCATTTTCATTCTTTTGTGCGGTTGAAATAGGAAATTTATTAGACAGTAGGGTTACACAGCGATCAAGATCCATTCACCGTAGTAATTCTTCGGATCCTGAAGCTAACCAAGTTACATTTTGATGCTCTACTCTAACAAGTTCCTCTCCCCGATACAGATCTGAGAGGCGATTTTGAGAGTCCACCGTCGGTCCACCTCTTCCGCCGGTGAGGCGTGGGTTCCCTCCCCTCCGTCGGCTGCTCCGGCGGCGGAGGGTGGGGGAAGCCCGTCTCACGGCGTGTATTCATGGTAGGGCCTTGTAGGTGTCCGGACGGCGGCGCTTCGGAGGCGGAGGTGCTGTTGGTTCGTCTGTTGTCCGCGCAGATCCCCTCCGGCGGTGGCGTTCCTGGGGCTTCACCGACCTGCGCGCGATTTTCCCTGCACCACGGCCAGATTCAGGTATGCGGTGGATCTGGATGCAGTTCAATAAGAGGATGATACAGAGGTTCTTCGCGGCGGCGCCGGCGTTCCCGGCAGTAGTCTCTTCGGAGGCGGTGCTCGGTGACTTCCCGTCTGCGGTGTGGTGGGCTCCGGCGATCCAATGTTTGGGGAGCTTCAGCAGCGGCGCGCCATCGTCAGCTCCGGCTCGTCGTCGTCGTCGGGATCCAGAGGGCTTCCTTGTAATTTTTCTTTTGTTTCTGGACCTTTCTGTAAGTTTGGAGAATTAATATATCATCCCTTTCGCAAAAAAAAAAAAACAAGATTTGCTAGGTACTAGTGGCTAACCCGAACCTGACAACGTTCCACTTTTACAAAGACGCACTCTCTAGCTTGGGAAGCTAATAGTTTGATCCCCGAAACCAGATGAAGTAGTGGCGATCTATCTTTCATTCCGACTTCACTGCTGTTACAAGCTGGGAGCAGTCTGATTTTATAACAATGGGGAGCTGACACCGATGAAGAGCCATTTCCAGACTGAACAAGCCAAGCAATCTCTTCTAGATTCCTATTCGATCCCAACCAGTCAGGAAAGTTCAACCTAGCTGGTTACTAGAGATCGCATTAGAGTGTGTCGTATATGATGGCTGCAGCAACACTTCTTCGTAGTTAGGAAAGGGAGAGGCACTAGCGATACCAACCATTTTGTTCATGTGGTAATTTTGCTGACCCATTGTTAATTCCTGGTGCCTTCTATGCCCACTGATATGAAATTAAAATTCCTATTATGTAGAGAATAACAACACATAGTGGTATTGTAGTAAAATGAAGAATAATCTATTCCGCTTTTGCATATGGAAGCCTCGCTACTTATAGAAGACTTGGCGGATAGGCAGTGAACTGAATTCACATATTCTCTGTTAGGTCAATAGATAAGAATCTCTTGGTTACGAACTTGTCCTTGGAAAGGTCTATGGGCTATAAAAGTTTTATTCATCATTTAGATAAACGATGAATTTTCTTAGCCTCTTATTTAGAAGAAAGAATTTTAATGAGCTTTCAACCTATGTACTACTCTGTACCCAACATTACTTCCTGAAAAGAACAGCCAACTGCGCAGCCCTGATCTTTCTTAGAAACAAGGCATAAGCCATGCCCTTTCCATTGAAATACAAGAAAAGAGTTGGCCAATTTATAAGGGAAATTGGCCGAAAACCGATACAACAAAAAGATGCACCACGCCGGGCTCGAGGCCGCGCCGCACACGAATCGACGACCAAATCGCCCAAGCAACCAAAGCCGACACCTAAACATTTCAACGCAACATGGCGGAGGCGAGTCATTGGTTGTGTACGTGTATACATTGCATACAAACTTGTTGTTACAGCTGCTTACTGAGTACTTGAGTATAATTTTGTTTCCCCATAATTTTCTATTTCTTTTTTTTTGTGAGGAAGAATTTTCTAGTTCTATTGCATCAGAAAGAGCACAACAATCCATATGGATGCAGTAGCTTTGTTTCTCTTCGGCCGTGCACGCGTGTTGTGTATACATTGCTGTCACAATCAAATTTCTTTAAATTGGCCCATAGTTCTCGGTAGTGCATTAAGCAAACAAACTTAGAGGGTTAAACCAAACCTGATGTTGTGATGCTACAACGATCTCGATTGATTACAACCAATGTACAACCTGTATTGGTCGTAATCGCATCTTATATTATGGGAAAGCGGGAGTAGTATTTGATTCCAAGCCGTTTCAGCACCAAAGTAAAATACTGTGATGATATGTTTATTTGAGGTTGGAAACAAAGATAGATTAAAGACGGATTTGGCTGGGGAGAGTCGCATGTGCCGGAGACGGTAGATGGGTGGAGGCGACAGAAATACAAAGGATGGTGTGGGAGGTGAAGCAGACAAAATGTTATATGATGGCAGTGGCATGGGAAGTGTAATGGCAGCACTAGTTAAAAGAAACCAAAACCAAAGCGATTTACATTTACGTGGAATGAGCAATCTCCAGTGAGGAGAAACAGACCCTGATGCACTTGATCGCTCCTCCCAACTCCAAAGCACCAATGCCGACCGAATGAAGCACCATGAATTCTAAATGATGCTTGCGGCCGGGCATTTGTACATGGTTTTCTTTCATAGAGTTTGTGTTGGTAGTCACGAGTTGGCTAGTGGTGGGTTGTTAGCGGTCGATTATGGATGCATTATATTTATACACTGTTTTTCTCTGCTGAATTAGACAGTTGAATTATGCTTAACAAATGGACCGATGTCTCTACGATTATCAAGGAATTTACTTCTCCTTTGAGGCGAAAGATATGGGCAATAGCGAGCATGCAAACAAGTCACAAGAACTAGTATCCTCTAGCTAGCGATGGACGTTCGCATCGACACACATACACGTTGATTTGAGACATTGTTGATAATGGCGATGATTATTGGCGGTGCGCAGCTTATGCAGGTCAGCTTATGCACCGTCTCATCTCGTTTGTGATTAACTGGTTACCATACACAACTAGCTAGAGGTTGTAAGTCTTCTGGTTGCACAATGACATATGATATTCTAGGCTCGTTTGTGGTCACAAAAGGAAATGTTTTCTCATTTTTCTCTCATGCGTACACAAAAGCACTCTCATCCTCACTATCGAGCAGAGTAGGGGCTCAGGCATACAAAATTCTCTCCATCCTCGACCTAGTTTAGTGACTTGTCCAATATCTTCTAGAATTCTATTCCATCCTAACCAAGAAAGAGAAGTCAGCCTTGCTGGTAACAAGAGACCGCATTAGTGTGCGCGTATAGGATGGCTGGACTGGAACGCCTTCATAGTTAGAAAAGCGAGAGACACTAGCGGCGACATCAACCTGTATGTTCGTATGGTAATTTCTCTGACCCGTCGTTAGTTCCTGGTGCCTTCTATGCCAAGTGATATGAAATTATAATTCCTAGTATGTAGATATTAGGAACACACGGTGGGATTGTAGTAAAATGAGGAATAATCTAACTAGCTTTTGCTTATGGAAGCCTTGCTACTTATAGAAAACGTGGTGGATAGGCAGTGAACTGAAGTCACATATCCTCGGGTAGGTCGATATAATCTCTTGGTTATGAACTTGTCCTTGGGAAGGTCAGAGGCTATAAAAGATTTTTTCATCATTTAGATATAAACGATGATTTTTCATAGCCTTGCAAGAAGAAAGTATTTTAATGTGCTTTCGACCTATGTACTACTCTGTATTAACATGATACACCTAGCCAGCGTGTTGTTTAATAATTACTCCCTCCGATCCTAATTAAGTGTCGCTAGTTAGGTTAGGAGTTGTACATGTTTAGGTTGTTTTTCACGACACTTGACTAGAGAGAGTATAGAAGTTCACGAAAAGAAAAGCCCATTGTGCAACCCTGCTCTTTTGCATATGAACGACCCTGTAGTAGAATACAGTTGGAACATATTTTGCATTCTTTGTTGAAGTTAACAGCTTTCAAAAATGATGATTTTCCATGAGGCATAAGACAATAAGTGCTGCAGGATATATCGGATACTTGAGGGATAAATAGCAGTACACCATAATCACCAGGTGAAGAGGGGATTCTAATAGTAGCGATCGTAGCACTGATTGAGCAAACTAAGTTGCTAGTTCACTGGCTGGTTTAGTTAGCTAGCTGAACTGCTGGTTTTTAACTATTTACCTGGTTTTTAAGTATTTAGCCACCATACCTACGAAGGGATAAATAGCAGTACACAATAATCACCAGGTGAAGAGGGGATTCTAATAGCAGTACACCATAATCACCAGGTGGAGTGGAGCCCCTTCATAGTTAGAAAAGCGTAACAGTGGGGAATTTTATTCCCCCCTGTCAATCTCGAAAAAAATAGTTAGAAAAGCGAGTAACACTAGAGCGGCGATATCAACCTGTATGTTCATATGGTAATTTCTCTGACCCATCGATAGTTCCTGGTGCCTTCTATGCCAAGTGATATGAAATTAAAATTCCTAGTATGTAGATAATAACAACACACGGTGGGGTTGTAGTCAAAATGAGGAGTAATCTAACTAGCTTTTGCTTATGGAAGCCTTGCTTCTTATAGAAGACTTGGTGGATAGGTAGTGAACTGAAGTCACATATCCGCTAGTAGGTCAATAGATCCTTAAGAAGGCCAGAGGCTATAAAAGCTTTATTCATCATTTAGATAAAGTACGATATTTCTTAGCCTTGTATTTAGAAGAATTTTTGCGGTGATTATTTGCGGTGATTAACTGATTACCACATGCACCGTTTGTGATTAACTGATAACCATACGCAACTAGCTAGATGTTGTCAAGTCTTCTGGTGGCACAATGACATCTGATATTCTAGGCTCGTTTGTGGTCACAGAAGGAAATGTTTTTTACGGGGCTAAAAAAAACACAAAAGCACTCTCATCCTCACTATCCAGCGGAGTAGGGCTCAGGCCTACAAAATTCTCTCCGTCTTCATCCTAGTCTGGTGACCCGTCTAATATCTTGTAGATTCCTATTCCATCCTAACCAAGCGTGAAAATTCAGCCTAGCTGGTTACTAGAGGCCTTATTAGAGTGTGCGTATAGGATGGCTCGTATGGCACAAGCTCATGGTTAGAAAAGCGAGAGAAACTAGCGATGCTATTAGCTTCAAAGTTCATATGGTAATTTCTCCAGCCCGTCCGTGATTCCTGGCGCCTTCTATGCCAAGTGATATGAAATTAAAATTCCTAGTATGTAGATATTAACAACACATGGCGGAATTGTAGCAAAATGAGGAATAATCTAACTAGTTTTTGCTTATGGAAGCCTCGCTAATTATAGAAGACTTGGGGGATAGGAAGTGAACTGAAGTCACACATATCCTCTGGTAGGTCAATAGATAATAATCTCTTGGTTATGAACTTGTCCTTGGAAGGTCAGAGGCTACGAACTTGTCCTTGGGAAGGTCAGAGGCTATAAAAGCTTTTTTCATCATTTAGATAAACGATGAATTTTCTTAGCCTTGCAAGAAGAAGGTATTTTAATGTGCTTTCGACCTATGTACTACTCTGTATTAACATGATACACCTAGCCAGCATGTTGTTTAATAATTATTACAAGTTCACGAAAAGAAAAGCCCATTGCGCAACCCTGCTCTTTTGTATATGAATCTGACCCTGTACCTGTAGTAGAGTGCAGTTAGAACATATCTTGTCTTCTTTGTCGAAGTTAACAACTTTCAAAAATGATGATTTTCCACAAGGCGTAAGACAATAAGTGCTGCTGAATATATCGGATACTTGAGGGATAAATAGCTGTACATTATAATCACCAGTTGAAGAGGGGATTGTAGTCATCGTAGCACTGATTGGGGCAACTAAGGGCATTTCTAACCGCTCTCTCAAAATTGTGTCTCCTGTATGCCTACTTATTCTTTAGAATAGTGTATTTGTTCATCTAGAAAAGTGTCGTTTCTAACCGAACCCCTGAAACTTTAACTCCCAAATTTGTTTATAACACAAATGCACATATTTTTTTGGAATATGGAGTTAAGCTTCGCTACTAGTAATTCATTAAGCGACATCTTGGTCACATATTCACCAATTCTTTGCTAATAGAATTGATCCAAAGAAAAATATAAGAAAAATTTCAAGTGGAACACAACTTCTTTGATTGCTCTTACAAGTACGATCAATACTTTCTCCATCTCCTTATATTCATTGGCCACATTGTTGCCGTTCTCCGTTGACTTCTCTAACTTTTATATCGCCTTCTCTTCATCCTCAATCTTAGAGATTGTGTCATCCGTACACTCATGCGTATCAACTAGTGCACCGACATTTAGTGTATTTCGGCCGATCAGTAGATCAATGTATTCTTCTTCCCAATACCAAGACATGCAACTTTTCTACATAACAATAAAACAAAATTGAGTTCCAAATTGAATAAAATTAATGAATAACGGCACAAAATTCCACTCACTTGTCCATTTCACAGTTGAGAAAAACCCATCCGGCATGTTTCACCGTGCTCGAGATCCACTGCTGAACCAACCAACCGCAGTTGTCACAGTTTTTTTTTCAGATTTTTCTGAACTTTTTAAATTCTTTTTCAAATAGAGTGAGCATTGGTGCTCGTGAGCAAGAAATCTTCACTCGGTATAAACCTCTTGATCTAGCATTTTTTGTGTATCAGTGCAATATAGTTAACATTTTTTGGTTGGGGAGTGCAACACCGTTACCTACAGAACTAACCAATGTTTTACTTTTTTTTTGAGACTAAGACTACCTTACATTACTCGAAAACATAATCAGAAGCCAGGAGACTAACAATCCACTCCGGCGGAACATCCACCCAAGTATTACTTCTCTTGCTGGAGCATCCCTCCTTGGCCAAACGGTGCGCCACACCATTGCAGGTTCGTCGCGCGTGCCTCACAGTGTGATTAGTGAAACCATTCAACAACAACTTTATTTCCTCCACCAAAGGACCATGGAACGACCGATCCTTGTCGCTGCTTTGTAGCTTTGTCACCGCACCCAGACAATCTGTTTCCAGACAAATGTTTATCACCCCCATTCTCCTCGCCAAGCCTAGAGCATCCTTGCAGGCGATGAGTTCTGTTCTCTCCGCATCAGGCACATAGGGTAAAAAACGACATTCCCCAGCCAGGAAAACGCCGTGTCGGTTCCGCAGAACCGCGCCGCTGCCTCCATGCCCAGATGACGGCGAGAACGCCCCATCAGCGTTGATTTTATGCCAGCCTTCGTCGGGAGGAAGCCAGTGCTCCACCACCGCTGGTTTTCCTGCTCTGGCCGTGTCCTTTAACCCATGCCAGTCCTCCACCAAAGCAACAGCACGCCGGCCAATTGAACGAGGATCCTCAATCTTCTTGTCGTCTCTAGCATCGTTTCAAGCTAACCACAGCTGATACAGCATCATCACACCAATCGCAAGTTCCTTTTCGTCCAAACCCCCAAGCCAATCCAACAGCCAGTGCTGCATGTCCTTGAAAGAACGATCAAAAGTACTCGGACCACGCAGCTCCAGGTTGGTTTCACCACGCAGAAACTCCCAAGCTGCCATTGAGTGCGGGCAGGACCAGAACCTATGGACCAGCGATTCAGTCCTATTGCAGGCAATACATCTGATGCCTTCTTTTATCTTCCTTCTATGCAGCTCCTCGCCGACCGCTAGTCCGTTCTTCAGCAAACGCCAAACATGAATTTTGGCCTTTCCCGGTACATGTGCCGCCCATAGGGCGAGCCATCCTTGATGTTCATTACACGAACTAGAAGAACTTGCCGACTCCCGTTGTCTTCGCAGCAACTGCATCTTTAAGTGGTATGCCGACTTGACACTGAAAATCCCGTTTTTGGTGTAATTCCATGCTATATAATCATCTGATCTAGCTCTACCCACAGGTATCTTCAAGATATCATCGACATCACCATCAAAGAACAGTTCTTTAAGCTTAGTTTCATTCCATCCTCGCCCATCCGAGTGAAGCAGCTCCTCAACTTTATGAACTTCAGTATTAGGCTTGTGTCCCAGTGGACGTTGCAGCCCATCTCTCGGAATCCATCTATCCTCCCAGACATTCACCGACGATCCATTTCCAATACGCCACACTAAACCCTCCTTCAGCAGATCACGGCCACGCATGATGCTTCTCCACGTATAAGAAGCTGAAGTGGGACAACTTGCTGTCAAGAAATCCCCTTCCTTGAAATATCTAGCTCGCAAGACCCTCGAGCACAGCGAATCGGGCTTCGTCAAAATTCTCCAAGCCTGTTTCGCTAACAGCGCTTGATTAAACACAGAATAGTTCCGAAAACCCATGCCGCCTTTCTGCTTAGGGAGACACATCTTCTCCCAACTTATCCAATGAGTTTTCCTTTTTCCATCCGCAGCACCCCACCAAAACCTCGACGTTATAGATGTCAGCTTGGCACACGTTTTCTTGGACAGCATAAAGCATCCCATCGGGTATGTGGGTACTGCTTGCAACACGGATTTTACCAGCGTTTCTTTTCCTTCCATGGACAAACCTTGCCCCTTCCAACCCTGCACCTTACCCCAAGAGCATTCGGGTAGGTGCTTGAAAGCGCCATCCTTGGATCGGCCCACCACCGTCGGAAGCCCTAAGTACTTCTCTGATAGCGCCTCACATGCGATACCGACCACCACTTTGAGCTCATTGCGAGTATCTTCAGAGCAGCCTTTCCCGAAGAAGATAGAAGATTTTTGCAAATTGACCCGCTGCCCCGAGCACACTTCATATGCATGTAGCAGATCTAGCAACGCTGCCAGGCACGGCTCACTCGCCACCAAGAACACGACGCTGTCATCCGCGAACAGGAGATGCGTTATCTTCGGCCCCGCAGCCCCAAAACTGACCCCTGCAATTTGCCGTTCTAGCTGTGCCTGTCGGAGGAGCGCTGAAAACCCCTCCACGCAGAACAGAAACAAGTAAGGGGACAGGGGCTCCCCCTGTCGGAGCCCTCGCGACGGTAAAAAACCATCTGATACCCCTCCATTAAGCTTCACAGTGAACCTAGCTGTTTTGACACTGCGCATGATCATATCCACCCATCTTGAGGAGAAACCCATTTTTGACATCATCTGTTCAAGAAAGCGCCATTCCACTCTATCGTAGGCCTTCATCATGTCGAGCTTAATTCACCGCGCACAACGGTTTCTTCCTCTTTCTCTTTCGGATAGCATGCACACACTCGTAGGCGATGATGACATTATCCGAAATCAGCCTCCCAGGCACAAAAGCACTCTGCTCCTCAGAAATAAGAATCGGAAGAATTTTCTTAAGCCGGTTTGCAATTACCTTGGATGCTATTTTGTATAGTACATTGCAGAGACTTATAGGCCTAAACTGAGAGAGCAGCTCTGGATGATTAACTTTGGGGATAAGCACAAGGATTGTATCATTGAAATCCACCGGGCAGTCCCGGCCTTCCAAGAAATCACGAACCGCCTTGCATACTGAGCTCTTTAACAAAGACCAGTGTCTTTGGTAAAAAAGAGCTGGAAGCCCATCTGGCCCCGGGGCCTTTGTTGCACCCATTTGGAAAAGAGCAGCCTCAATTTCCTTATCCAAAAACACTCCGGTGAGTGCTGTATTCATTTCTTCCGTAACAACATTTTCAATCAGCGGCAGCACACGCTCAGCTCCAATAGACCCCTCCGAGGTATATAAATCTTGGTAAAAGGCCGGTGCCATTTCCCTCATACCCTCGTTCGGGTCACACATAGTACCATCAGACCGCCGAAGAGCACGGACTGTATTTTTGCGCCTCCTATGAGAGGCTCGGTTTTGGAAATATTTAGTGTGACGATCCCCTGCCCGAAGCCACTCCTGACGAGACCTTTGTCTGTACATAATCTCTTCCCTTTCATAGATATCATGCACCTGCTTTTCTAGAATCTTCACTTCAGCCAGAGAGTTAGTCAGTAAAGCATTGGTACGTGCATCTTCTAGCTTGCTCCGTAGCAGCTTGATCTCAGCTCTAACTGACCCGAAAGTTTCAAAGCTCCATCTTTTCATGTCCTTGGACATATCGCGGAGCCGTCTCCACAGTCCATTAATCCCTCCCTCCGCATTATCACTTTTACTCCACGCTTCCTTCACCATATCATCATAATTCTCATGTTTAGTCCACATCTCTTCATACATAAAGCTTCTCGCCCCTTGCCTAGCACTGTCCACCCTCTCTGCCGATACCCGAATCACCAAGGCCATATGGTCCGACTCTTCTGTTATCACATGTTCAACCTGGGTTAGGGGAAACGGGGAGGGGAACGGCGCTGTCGCGGTTCCCCTATCCAGCCGCACTTGGATATTGGCGTCGCCCTCGCGTTTGTTACTCCAAGTAAACGCAAAACCCTTAAAACCAAGGTCAGACAAACCACATTCCTCCAAACACTCTCTGAACGCCAGCATATTTCCTTCACTTCTAGGATTGCCACCTAGCTGTTCGTCTTGGTAGAGTATCTCATTAAAATCACCGGCACAAAGCCAAGGAAGATCATCTTGTCTTCTCAGGTACCTCAACGCTTCCCACGTCTTGTGCCTCAGTTCCGTCCGTGGTTCCCCATAAATTCCGGAGAAACGCCATGTTTTCCCCTCATATTTAATTTTAGCATCAAGGTAATATTGGCACCACGGTCGGACGGACACCTCTACGTCATCACGCCACCACAACGCAAGCCCACCACTCCTTCCCACACAGTCCACCGCCACACCATTCCTGAACCCCAAGGTCCACTTAAGCTTGTCCATAGCCTTAGCTTTCTTCTTTGTTTCGCTCAGGAAAACCACCGCTGGGTTGTATGATCTAATCAGATCTCGGAGTTCGCTCACCGCCGCGTCCAACCCCAGTCCGCGACAGTTCCGGGCCAAGACATTCATTGGTCCAGGCGGCCCTGCCTCGCAGGGTCCGCCGATGGATCTTCAAGTCTATCAAACACAGAAGCGGAGTTCGTGCGCAATCTCTTGCCCGCTGACTCCGTGCTGCCCTCTCCTATCACCTGAACCGGAACCGGCATCCATACCTGCCTAGTGCCCCTCTTCCTACTCAAAACACCCTGTGATGTCTGAGTAGTATAGTTGTCATCACGCTGTTCCTTCCTAGGCCGCCGAGTGAAAGTACCAGCCTTGTTCCTCCTGACCACCTCAGCCACAGGTGCTTTTCCACTCGACTGCACATTTGCCCTCGCCCGGTGGCGTTTATCTGGGTTTGTAACATCATCTGTGACCCTCCTATACACGCCCTCGCCTGTGCGAGAGGAGCTAGCGAAATCACCATCATCAAAGAGCTTCCTTCTTGGTGGCAAGTCACGAATCGACACTCCCTCACAAGGTCTATACTCATGTTCAGAATTCCTGCTGCCATAGCTACTCGACGAGACAGCTGGTCTCGCCGGAGGAGGCTGTTTCATACTCTTCCTTGGGGAGGCACGAAGCCACTCCCCCCACTGCTGGATAGTTTGCCTATCTGAGGTCAGAAACAATAATAGATTCTCTGAAAGAACTGAATAGATTCTCCAATATAAAAAGTAGAGAAAAATAGTAATTGATTCCCCTGGTAAAAGAAAAATGGTTGTGGTGTCTTCTCTCGTTTCGTACTTTTCAAATTTATACCACGGTGCTATTCTCGTCGCGATTTGCACCACGCATCAATCACAGCAACAAAATCGCCTAGACCAGCGGCCTAGAGGCACCACTGGTTGAGCAGAAACGTACCCTGATGGGTTTCAGTGCTCCTGGAAAGGATTGACGAACAGTCCTTATTTCCAAAGCGTATGTTTCTTGAGGAACTTATATTTCTCAGTAATTTGTCACGGTTTAGTAAAAAAAAGGCACGAAATTAAGAGACCAGGCACTAGCAACGAACAAGCCACAACGATAAATTGATTACAATGAAGTTTGCCTGTCACGGTCACCACCTGCAGCTGATGCCTGCCGACGAGGGGAGCTAGTGAACTGTCTCGTTTGTAATTCGGTCTTTTTTCCTTCTGCGGGATTATATCTTTACCATGGAGCTGTGAAGATACTCTCAGGTGTTCTAGGGCATATTGACATACGATGATATGTGTTGTCCAAGATTACCATGAGCCACAGAGATTTATCAATGTTTTCCCTCCCTTTTTTATAACCCTCTCATGCAAACCGGGCCATCCACTTCTTTATCACATCTTTACTTGCAACAAGCCAATATCAAGGGATCACCCACTCCATCTAAGCCAAGCAAGACATAGCGGGATTGCTGGTTTGTCTAGATGGTATGAGATTGTGGTGTATAGGACGGCTGGAGCTACATTGCTGGGTGGTCATCAAGGGAAGGATCAGGAGGAAGATCATCTGAGGCGACATAGTAGAAGGGAGATGCGGTACAGCCGTTTGATAGAGATTGCACATGTTGTAATTTGAGGGATCCATCGGCAATTCCCGGTGCCTTCTATGCTCACATAAATCTATCTTAAATCCTTTGTGTGCAAAGACACAATGAATGATGCATGAAATGGGTTCTAAGATATGAAGAGTGAAACGAGGGAAACCGTTGATCTCTATAAAGACTTGGGTGATAGGCACTGACATGAAGTTACTTGTCCTTTGGTAGGTCGATAGATGAGAATCCTTAATTATGAACTTGGTCCTTGATAAAGACCACTGTTTAATATTTTAGCCTTAATTAAAGAGAACAAATGGAATCAATGCCGTATTATGTTTGCTCATATGAGGTTGTGGAGTGATACTGGTTTTGATAATATTTTAGAGAGCCAAAAAAATTTCAACAAAATTACAATTGCTAAAATCACATGGTTAACTCTGGCTAGTCGTGCTATTTTTGTGCACGAAATAGGTGTGCACACACTTGTAAGACCGCATCTCTAATCAAATACTAATATTGATGAAGACCAGACATGCATGCATACTACGTTGATCTCAGTACGAGCGAGCCAACAAGTCGCAACTCCATTGGAATCCTAGCTTCCGATGGGCGTTCGCATCAATGTACATACATATGCGTCAATTATTTGCGTTGCAGAGCGCGCGGAGGTCTGTCAGCGTCGCCATCCGTACGGCTAGCTGCCGGCTGGCCAGTGAACCGTCTCGATCTCGTCAGTGATTTGATCTGTACTATACGACTAGGCATCTGATGTCCTGGACTCTGTTGCCACAAAATACTTCACGCAATTTTTCCCGACATTTCTGCGTATGTCTATTCTGCGGCGTGCAGGGCTAAAACAAGCCAATATGAGGCTTTCGGTCATGCGAAAACGACGAGCTGACCAAGGTCAACCGGTACCACGGTATTTCTTCATGCTACCTTTCCTTGCTCACTTGCACCAATCTTTTGGGTCCGAATTTCGTCAATTCCATCCAAGCCAAGCAACAGGATACCAGAGTGCTCGTTCATTGATACATTGTGAGAGTGTGGCATCTAGGGTGGCCGTAGCATGATTTCTTGTTGTTCAGTGAAGCGACAATGCAGAGAAGGAACACGTGAGACGACAGAGGAAGAGGGAGACGCACATCGTCAATACCAACCCAGGGACGGTCCCTAGATTTTAGGGGCCCGGGGTGAAACTAAAATTTGTGGCCCCTAATTTAGACATCATTATTTTGAGATATCAATATATTAAGCTAGCAAGTCACCTTACTAAAAACATTGCAGTCCTCTTAGGTAACCTGATAAGGAAAAAAATGCGTCTGAAACTTGCTGGTTTAAGCATCCACTATAGTTACATCGTTTATAAGTTTGACAAGAACAAAACTAGGGGGTTCATCGACCGAATTACAAGAAATTTTATCAATAAAACTAGGGGCTTAAAAATTTCTTCTAACATTTCTAGATGCAAACTCACTTATAATAGGGTCGATGTCAATGTCGCCCAACAATTGCTTCTCCATGCATAATGTCGCCAAACCATTTAACCTCTCTTGAGTCATCGTGGACCTCAAATAGTTCTTAAATAATTTCAACTTAGAAAAAGCGTCTTTCAGCTGATGCAACAGTCTGCACGGTAAATAAGATGCGATAAGCAATGGAGATATTAGGATAATGATCAACTTCTCTCACATGTGCATCCGACGATATTAAGATGTGATATTAGGATAAAAATCAGAAATTCGGAACATACTAGTCTGGAAATAATTTATACCGGGAGAGTGTACGTACCTCCGTGTCACGTCGCCGAGAGAGAGTCAGGCCAGGGAGAGCGCGGCTGAGGCGCCGAGCACTGGAGCGCACCGCGCACGGCGGCGGCGAGGGATGAGTGTCGGCGATGGGATCGGCCCTGGCGGCGAGGGAAATACAGCGATACGATTTGATGAATTGATCGATCGACCGATCGGAAAGCAGCGAGCCAGCGATACTACTCCCATGCCGCCATGCGACGCCTTGCCTCCCTGGCGATGGCACCACAAGGCCCATTAGCCCAAAAACACTCACACAATTTTTTTTGCTGGACTGAGTATACGTATACATATGCATAGTACCATACCTGGGTGGGGGCCCCTAGATTTTGGGGGCCCGGGGCGGCCGCACACCCTGACCCCCCCCCCCCCCCCCCCCCCCCCCAATGATGTGCATGTTGTAATGCCAGTAGTCCATCTTTAGTTCCTGGTGCCTTCCACGTCCAATGCCATAAAATTCAGATTCTTAGTATGTAGAGACACAACAACAACAGGAATACACACATTGAGATTGGATTGGAGTAAAATGAGATTACGTAATTCATCTTTTGCTTGAGGAAGCCTAGCTCCTTTTATAGAGCACTTTGAGTGGTAGGCGGAAGCGTGAAGTCACATGTTATCTGGTAGGTCACGAGATAAGAATCTCTTGGTTATGAATTTGGTCCTAAGAAGGTCAGACGCTATTAGAGATTTATTTATTTATCATTAAGATAAACTAGGAAATGCCCTCACGCATGAGAGGGCAACATCTGAAACTGTCCTGTAGTTACCATAAATTTTACAATATATGCATAAAAGAACATATTTATAATCCTTAATTTGTGGGGCGAATTATTACTTTATTGATTGGAAAAATACCATAGTATTCACTATACATGTTGTTTTGTACATGATTATAATATTTGTTTATAGCTTTAAATCCATAACATCCGCTAGCGTGTAGGTTTATTTGGTGTTAAGTTAGCGCGAAGTTAAAAATAATATTGAAGTGCATAGATAGTAACTCAGTGTCCTGCGAACATGGGCGGGCAACTTCTTCATAACCTTTATGTTACTATTCAAACCATCATATTCTCCTTCTACGTCTAAATCGAACTATTATATGAAGTATAATAGTACATATGTTTTAAATGAATTGAGATTTCGTACTTCTTTTCATTATTACTATCCATGTTAATATTACATGGCATCATAATATTGTGCGATTGAACTCATCCATCTTTGATAACTTTGATTTTAAAACTGAGCCATTCCGATTTGCATGGTAAAAGTGAAATCATTAGATTGGCCATAAAAATTAATTTCAAAATATATTATTTTTTCTAAAATAAACATGTAAAATAGATGTCACGTTGCATCTTGAGGATTGCATTTTTGGAAAGGAGGGTTACATTATAGTCGATAGTGTTTTTTATCGCCATGAAAATCATAGATTGAAAGTGCAACAAATAGAACTTAGACATAAAAAATAAATCATGGAAATATCAAATATAGTATAATAATATTGTACATTCTTGAGTGGTGTGTAATTATGTTTAGGTTAGGACTAATATCTTATAGCTTTAAATGTTTGTAAAAAAGTGTAGTATATTTTCCGAACTAACATGTATGTCTAAAAAACTCATTAATTATCTCTTAGTGGCAATGCCTTTATATCTGAATTACAGTATATCTTTAATTTTTAAAAGTTACTTTCAAGTATCTAAGACCGTTGTTTTAGACTAATGTTTTATGTTGATGTTCTACTTCATGTATAATATGCAACTTATTGTATTTCAGTTGATGTTTAGACTACTTCATGTTTAATGTACTCTCCTAATGTTGTTATATGTATAATATGCAGCAAAATGTATCAGTGTGAGGATTGTGGCTATCCCGAGTACATGAATAAGAAGTTTGGCGTAGTTTTTCCAGAGGATGTTCAAACTCACATGGTATGTTTAAATTCGCATGTCATGAGCCAATTTTCTTGTTCATAGTTCTTGGTAAACATATATGTTTTATCCATGCATGTGACAATGATTTGAACTCTTAGCACTATCAATTCGAGACATCTTTTATCCATTTTGTTGTAGATGTTTGAGGTCGATTGATTTAAACGATGTCATGTTAAAAGAAAGGAGAGTATCTAAAATACCTTGTACTATAAACAATTTGAGTGCTTGTATTAGTACTGATCTTGTAGGCACTCTTTTTTCCTTTTTTGGCAATGATATATGAGGCTAGTATTGTATTACACCGATGACTCTGATTCAAGGTTGACTCTGAGCCTGACCAGGACCAAACCTGTAGAACGAATGTAAAAAAGGGGCCAAAGATTTACGGTGTCGCACCGTCGGTCTGTAGTTTCTGTCCAGCTCAGGCTCAGGGTCACGCTACTGTTCTCTGCATCAGATTCATCGCTGTGAAACATCATTTCATAGGAATGCTAGGTTGACTCTGACATCGTGTGTGCTTGTTACCATAACGTGCCAATGATTAGACTCTTGTGCATTGTCATTTCGAGTGTTGGTCTAAAGGACCTACTGACATGTATAACAACATTGGTTATACATTTCTCTTGGTCCTTTAGTTCCGACACACTTGGAAGTTCATGGTGTGCACTCTTCATATGAGACATGTTTTTATTAGTCTTTTTATCCATGTTGTTGTAGATGTTAGAGGCCGATGATTTAAACGATGTCATGTTAAAGGAAAAAAGAGTATGTACAATACCTTGTACTATATATAATTTGAGTGCTTGTATTAGTACATGGTCTTGTATGCACTCTTTTTGCCTTGTTTTGGCAATGATATATGAGGCTTGTATTACACAGATGACTTTGATTCATATGAAGAACTTTTTAATGCATGTTTCTTGTGAAATGTTCTCTTATTTCGTTGATTAAACTGTTGCATTATCCTAGCCTTATAATAACACTAATGTCTAACTGTTGTTTTTCTCAGAATATCCCGTGCAGGTCTAGGCGTGACTTCTTGGGGCATGTGGGTGTTGCCTTCATCGACCACATGACATTTGAGGTTAAATTGGTCCAGATTACGGTGCCCACCCGGAGTTTCAGAGTTCTGTGCACCAACATGATGGGCCGAACATACTTTAGTGGCACTAGTTGGACAGGACTTGTTGCTTGCTACGGCATGCAACCTGGTGAGAGGTATATCTTCTTTCTCGACCATGGTGACGTCTCTACCTACTTCATGTATAGGCCCTCCCAACAACTCCGATAGTTCTAAGTCTGAGGATCATGACCCTAGAGATGATCATGACTTCGTGCCTGAGCCTGCTCGGGTGATCGAGGGCCTAAGTGACTAGCTAGCTAGCTATGATAGTTAGAAATAAGTTAACTAGATGAACAATAAGAACTTTATTGAGTGGAGCAGCTACTGCCAGTACTATTTCTATTAATGTTTCTGTATCTGTGTACTTTGCTGGTAATTGTCGTCTATTAAATAAAATAACTGTTGCTTTTTTTAATTTCCGAAATATAATCACTAGCGTGGCATCCCTCGCCGGTAATACAAATTATCACTAGCGTGGCCTTGTACACGCCGGTGATCCGAAATAATCACCGGCGTGGACTCACACTCGCCGGTGATCCCAAATAGCACTGACGTGAGGTTACCGGCGTGGCCATGTCTCGCCGGTGATAACGCCACGCCGGTGATTAGCTGTTTCTTGGTAGTGAGATGGAAGAAACCCTGGATCCCGAGGATACGATGGAAGAAACCATAGATGTCGCCGAATTTAACAAGGATTTGCGTACAGGGGATTTATATCGCCCCCTTCTCCAGTGTCGCAGACGTAAAACTATGGAGGGCATGGTTTTGTACAGGGAATCCAACAGGGAACTCGACGAGGGCCAGACAGTGCCGCCGTTGGATATCATCCTCCACGAAGGTACGTACGTGGATTTTATATGTTCTATTCTTCATGAGGCTTGCGATCTACTCCTGGAGAGAGTCAGTCCGTAAAAAAATTGATGCTGCATTTTCCTCCGATCTCACCCCATTGTGACCTTCTGTTATGTTACTGTTGGATTTGACCATCTGACAAATCATTTTTCGTATCAAGATCTTATGCTCATTGCATGGAGCTGGGATAGACTGTTGCCATGGATGAGTGGTTATGTTTTCTTTGAAGACTATCTAGGGTACCTCAAAAAGTATCTCCGACAAAACCCTGACGATACTTCTGCATGCGCTGCAGCCAAGAGGGTATGTACCATATCAAACTATGCTATTTGATTGATTGCTTTGCTAATTAACTTGTTCTCACTGACTGTTATGAAGTGTCTCATGGAAGAGAAGAGGTTGAGCAATATCATTGACAACAAGTTGAAGTCTATCCATATTACTCACGTCTATGATGGACTGAGCACCGAGATCAGTGAGAAAGCAACAACTGTCATCGATTCAGAGTGTGATTCCGCGTTTGCAGCTGCTTGCTTTACGGTAAATGCCTGCAAAATACAGCCCAACAAACAGTGGTGCTTCCTGCTCCAATTATAGTTTTAGTTGCTTATTTCTCATTAAATAATTTGACTGTTTCCTTTCAAGTGCATCGCCGAGGAGGCTGAGTTGATGTCTGAGTGGTTGACAAGTTGCACTCTGGAGGATGATGAGTCTATGGCTAAAGCGTGGCAATGGAAATCAGACTTTTGTTATAATGTCCAGAAGCATGCCTTGGATATCCTCATGTTGGTACGTCTATCTATGATCCTGATCAAATGAGTGTGGTTTTCCTAATCTGCAGTATTAATTCTTGCTTTGATGGTTGTGAGCTTCTTTTTCACCAATTGCAAAATGGTGTTTTGAAGGGCATGAAAAAGGAGGCTATTATCGCACGTGAGTTGCTCAAGGGAGACCGCATTGCCAACTCTGAGAAGATTACCATTTCTGAAGAACTCCGTTGGGATTTGCAGGAACTTCTGGCCCTTTTTCGAGATGGCTATTTTTCAGAATGATCATCCTATTGACTTAACAATCTTATAGAGTATTATCTGAATAATATGTGTGAAAAATACATTTCTGGTGTAAACGTCTAAGTTACATGCATTCTTTGTTGGTTCAGGCAGTGAAGGACCCGGTTCACAGGTAGACACAGCTGTATGTCAAATTACTGAAGTACCTTAATTTATTTGAAATTAGCAACAGCACATTCATATTCCCTCGTATGCAAAACAGGTTGTGGAGGATGTGGTATTTATAGCGCCATCATTAAGGAGTTCAACACCAGGAAGATGAATTTTTCTTTTGTGAGATCTCGTGTTTGAGGGACGGGCCTCAGATATTGAAGCACACTTCCTAGCTAGATTTTCTTGTATCCCTGTGGTTATCAATCCTGATGAATAAAGTGTTGTGGGATTCCAAAAAAACATACCTCTGGAACTCGGAATCGGATTATAGCAGCTCCAAGTAGGGATGCAAAGCGGCGTCCAATCCACCCCGCTCCCTAGTCACTATCCAACAGGTTGTAGGATTTTCTTGCTGTTGGTTCAGTTTGTGCTACTCCATGATTTAGGGTTTTTTAGGGATGGAAAGAGTGAGGATGGGAGGGGATTTGGTGAACACCCAATCCCCACAAATCCTAATAAATACTCTTCCCCTACAATACACTAGCATGGACTAGAGTTTTTGTTTTAGGCAAAAATGAGATGGTTGGTAGGGAATATTTAGGGATTATCCCCTCTCATACCCTAAAATACACTAGAAGTAAACAAACTAGTGGGGATTTTCCGAGATCCAGTATAATCCCCTCCCATCCCCTAAAATACACTAGAAGTAAACAAGGTCTTAGTGGGCTTCTGCGGGACGCCACTTGCAAGCCTAGCTCCAAGGTCTCGCCTCAAACTCCTCTAAGCTGAACGTCCTATCTTTTTCATGTTGTACAAAATTAAACAACCTATAATTATGAAGCCAATTCTACCTTTGGAGATGTACTATCTATACCTGATCAGTCAAAAAACATTTATGTGTTCGCCTTCCATTATTCGTGCCACGAAAACAGTTAATTCAAACATAAAAAAGAAGCCCAAGTAAAGATCTTTTTACTTTGCCCAAATGACTCTTGTTCGCCCACAAATAAAGAGTTAGCAACTAGTACTTGAACGAACCTAAAACTCAATTACATCCCAAAATTGCTACAACTCAGCAGTGACCTAATTAATTTTTCTGCCAAACAAGTGTTTATACGACACCATCACTGGGTACTCCACTAACCCTACAATACAACTGTTCATCTCATGTTGCCCTCACTCAGGACATCGATCATATCGTATAGTTTCTTTTTCGCCCCATCCTGTATCTGCAGTAGCAAAACAAAGCAGTCAGCATCAGTCTGCCTTGAGAAAATCACTAAACATTTTTCTGAAGCAATCACGATATTAACAATCCTGACCTTTTTATGGAGAAACATAGCAGCATCCACAGTTCCCTCCGCGTATATCGAACGACCACATACATTGTGCTGGAACTCAAATGACACTCTGCAACAACAAGGGTAGATAACGTGGTTCATCGAACTAGCCAAGGCCCTCCCAAAGTCAAAACAGAATCTAGCGTCTTCTGAAAGGAAGAGGGCTTACGTCTCATCGGGTGAAGTGAGATGGTAATTGTGAAACGCGTGCCCTGCGAGATGTTCTTCTGGAACACCGACAATGGCAACCTGCTCTTCGGGATCCCTAACCAAGTTTACCTACATGAACGTCAGCAAACCAGTGTGAGAAAACCATACCAAAAAGCAGGACCTTGCTCCGCGTAAGTTGAGACGGCCGTGCTGCATTAGAAAGAAAAGTCACAAGTATTCTTGTGAACAACTGCTTGCGGTACTGGACGAAAACTACAATTGAGAAGCTATGTCAATCATGGCCTGACACAGGAGAGACAGATCATGGTAAACCACAAGCTGATAGATAAATATAATGGATAAAATCAAAATCAAAACAAGATACTTTCAAGCTTGCCACTTGGAAGACATGAAGTCTACATAAAGCACCAAATCCTTAGGCAGGTTGCAAATATGAACAATCCATGATTGAAATTTGCATTACATAGTGTAAAGTTCCAGCTGGGACACTGGGACAGATAACTCGTAAATTATATTAAATGTCCAACCAGATCACACTTGAAATGGCACTTGACGATGTGTACATAAATTTAAAAACTATTTTATAAATCACAAATGACTACCTTTCAAAACTAGTCATAAATCTATTAAGTCCAAGTTTATAAAGCTTCCTCAGAAAAAATTCAGAATGATGGTTTGATGACTTTGTAAGTTCTCTTTTGAGTTTTTGGTTTTTGATGGTACCTCGTTCATGTCGAATGAAACACCCAGCTTCTGAAAGCAAGAGATTACAGCTTTAGCAGTGCCAGAAACATCCAGTTTTGTCGCTTGATGAGACTCCATGACCTATGGAAGTGTGTTAATTCGATTATTCAAAAGAAGCAACGTGTGGTAGGAATTATATGAAACTAAAAACAATCTGAATAGGCATTCTGAAAAAAAAAACATCAGTATATGGAGGCAAATAAGAAAAGCTCTAATCATATAAGTTATACTTATTGGCTGAACATATTAAACCATCATGCAGGACATTTTGTACTAAAAGAACAGTATGCTATATTCTAGTTAGTAGAAACTCTTTCTGTATGTTATAGTTATATTATAATCACAACGTGCGTCTGTTGCTAAAGTATAAATAAAAACCCTACATGTTTAAGAACATTATATTATTGATTGTGGCAAATCGAACCGCAGAAAAGTATTAGTTCTCATTCAACTCTTTGTGCCCCCAACAGGTGATGGCCGATGATGAACGGACCGTCATCACCGATTCACATACTGTAAGAGTCGTTCATGCCAAAATGAAACACAGATAAGTATTAGTTCTCACTTCAACTTCAAAATCTAACAGGTGATGGTCCGAAGTTTAATGAACAGCCGTTAATATAGAGACACGAGGGAACTTGCTTGGAGTTTTAAAGATGAGGGAACATATATATATGTATATATAGAGAAGTGGTTGAAAAAGCAATAAAGAACGTAACTATGTTCAGTTCAACTTGAATTAGAGTGCTAAACATGAGGGAACCTAACCCATCGGTCTTTCAAAACTCATATATATACCTACTAGCAGATTTGCCCCCGCGTTGCTACGGGTTTGACCACTACCGCAACACGATCTCGGACCACAAGACTGTCTTTTGTTGGCTTCAAAATTAAAACATACAACAGATTGAACACCGATTTTGCATTGTACAGACAAAATAAAGAAGTTGTAAAGCAGAGGAGAAACAGGTATGTATGTGTACAAGATTCACCACTCATTTTGGTAGCTAAGCCAAGTTAGAAAAAAGAGACAACGTTTAGTTCTGCTTATGCTGATGTATGCTCTCCTGAGTTGTTGGTTGCTTGGTGCTCAACTGTATATTTGGATAAAAGCTAACTGGACAGTGGTTGAAAATTTGGTAAAAAATGTGAAGAATAGGTCTAAAGTTGTGTCTATGTACATTTGCATCTCACAAGCTTACGGTTCTGGCTCCACCTGTGTGGCTAACCATTTTAGATGAAGCAACTAAGCAAGAACCTAAGCCACGTGTAGATACTGGGTAGAAAGACCGAAGGTGGTACAACATACTATGGCGACATACTTTGCTTCAAGAGATAAATTCATTAACACGCTGGATATCAAAACGTGTTTCCCATTAATAAAAGATACTCCTGCTCCTTGTTCCAAATTTCCACCAGTAGCTACTTCCCATCCTTATTACCGTGGCATGTCAGATCTCCAGTTATATTAGAATGGCTTTTCATATCTTTTCCACTGCATTAGCTTGTACATATTTTAGCAGTTGGTACGTCAACTTAACCTCTGCACTATCGCATGATTATATAATAATAATCTAACTAACTTCAACTCTTCAAGTTACAAGAATAACTCTGCGTATTATTACAAGTAATTCACTGAGCCCATAATGAACACAATCGTAGCAGTCAAGTGCAGCACCAAAACTTTGTTCAAATAAATAATATAAAAGGTTTCATCGTAAAGATCAAAGTATACCTCTAGTTTGTAACCTGCGAATGCACCAGGGAATTTCTCTGCCATGATTTCCATGGCAGCAAGAAAAGCAACAACCTAATAAGAAGTTACAGTGTTAAAAGGGACGATCATGCAGATTGACCAAGTGATGAAAGTAATGATACCTGCTTGCCCATTTGTGGGGATATCACGGCATAAACATTCGCATCCTGCACAGTTTTGTTCAACAGTTGCCTATCTCCACCCGTTGTGCCCATTACAAATGGCAAGCCAAGTTTGCAGTAAAGTTCAGCATTGGCTGCATGCCAAGTTACCATCAATAGCAGCAAGAATATTGAGTAAATAATGTACAAACAAAGAAGATCAAAGCATTATGCAGAATTGCAGACAAATTGCTTGCCTAATCATAAATAGATAACCTCTTTGTTGGTAAATGACGCCGTTTTAGATATTGGCCAGTAATGTGCAACTTTGACCATCACTTTAGTATATATATGTTAACATAAATAAAACCATATATTTTGAAACTATTTTTCATGACATATCCGGTGACACCATTTACGCCTAACAATAGCAGGTTGCCCGCCTTCTAACATATTATCTATTTTCCCAGAGAGGTCGTGCATTTAAACAGGCAGCACCACAGCAGACAACACTATCAGTGATCGTGTTATGTTGTCTCCCAATCTATTTCTGATAAAATAATACAAGTACATGTTTCTTAACTAAAATGTTTGCACTCTAAACTCGGTATTCGTGTTTCTTTTATACAGTGGCAAATGGAATAAATGTGTGGCCAGGAACTAATGAGACACCTGGATATTGTTCTCGATGTTCTGGAAATTATTGACAATATCTGGGGATAATTTGAATATGTTCCCTTGTATGTATAAGAAAGTAACTCAACCTCCAAAAGAGAAAGGAAATGTTCAATTTAAGTAACCAAGAATTATTGTCCAATAGCAAGGGATTATCTATAAGAACTCACAATAGTGCGAATGGAATATAAAATATTGTTTACAGCGTTGTATTTGTATCTAATAAGGGGATAAAACATTTAACTGTCTGGTAGAAATCACTACTATGCTTACCATTAACAGCGTCAGGAACAGTGTAGTCAACAACTATCATATCCGGGTAGTCTTTAACAATGGAACCAAGAATACGTTCACTTTCAGATGGATCATGAATATGAATATCTCTGTCACAAATGTTGAGCTTTCCATCAGGAACCTCCACTGCACTGAATGACACAGGAACTAACTGAAGACCAGCAGACACAGCTGCTTCAGCAACAGACTTTCCCATTTTGCCGGTGCAACTGTTCACCTAAAAAAATGAATATAGGTGTAGTGAGTCAAATATAAAATATGCTTCTCGTGCAATTCAACTAAGCTTTACTGAAATACTGGAAGTAAATACAGATTTTAGGTTTGACTTCAAATTAATGTATTAAGGCAATGTTTACGTTGGACATGATGACTTGATAAATTCCGTAATGGCAGAACTTGAAGTCACTAGAGAAGATTGTAGGCAAGGAAAATAATTTCAGGCAAGCTAAACAGAATTTAGGGTATTGAATATGAACAAAAGTTAAAACAGCAAACAATAAGATCTGTAATGCCATCGATTAGTGATAGTAACTGAAACAAAACTAGTCATCGACCAGGTCAAGGTTCCGGTTTGTGGTTTCACTCGTCCATCTTTACATAGCACTATACTACGTAAATAGTTTAATAGGATGTTATTTGTATACTATACAGTATTCGCCACAGAAAACTTCACTGAAGTGGTTAGCTCCTAAAGCCGTGTTTCATTTATGAATAATTCTTCAGGTTCTTGTTTCGAAAGTATTATTTTAGAGGTAAGGAGCTGACCAGCTTGATCAAGCTTTCCTTTCAATAGGTTCCACAAAAGGCTCGCTAGCTCAAATCAATATGTATGTAGAGGCAATCCAAATCTATAACTGGATCCCACCAAGCCTTGAATGTGGTTTTCTTTTTTGCAGCTGAAACACTGGTCTCTTCCCGTTTCATTAACTGTGCCACTAACTGAATATAGATGTCAACTCAGTCTTGTCATCATGGAGTACCGACGGAATTCAGACCACACTAGATGATCTCATGTGAATTAGCTAAAGCCAACTGTTGCAAAATGAACACAACAATGTGACAAATCGCATTGGTAAAATATGACAGGGGAGTGAGGTGTCAGATTGGTGAACAATCGCAACTCCAGCATAAATATCGATCAATCCACAAATGCAAGTGTTTGCAATATCACTATATACAAGAATAAGTAAACTAAATGGTTGGTATATAATCCATGTAAGCTCATTGGCAACATTAGTAAGGTTGGTGTATCGTCATACCCAAATACCAACCAATCAATTAAATGTTTATTTCATGGCTTCACTAAAGAAAAGTAGTCATGTAGAAAACTTGGATGTCCGAACCAAAATAGCCCCATCAATCATCGTTTGACCAATCATTACTCATTCCTCTCTGGTTTCAACTTTTCAATCCGACATGATTCGAAATTTCCAATGCACGATAAATCTAGATACTACGATAGATTAGACATTAGTACTAAATGCGGCTTAAATCCTAAATCCACAAACACCAATGAACCAAGCCAAGCAAACGTACCAGTATCGGGAAAGAGAGCTTGGGAGGCGCCGGAGCGGCGCTCACGACTCTCTGGCTGGCGACGGCGTTCGTCATCGAAAGCATCGCCGCTGGCGACCGCCGAACTGGCGTCGCCGTGCCGATTGGAGCGCAGAACTGCGGGCGCGGGCTCGGGCGGGCAGAATGTCGCCGCAGCGGGGCGGCGGTGGCGGGGTGAGCAGCGAAGGCGGCGGAGAGCATCGGGGAAAGGTGGGCGCACGAGGAGCAGTGGAAAGGGGAAGAGCGCAGTGGCTGAGCGGCGGCGCTTTTGTTAGGGTTTTAAAGTTCGTTTGCGGAAACTGTCTTTTGCTCCCGGCACCCGTCCTCCTGCCATTTAAAAAAATTCGAAAATCATATTTATAAATTTCAAAAACTTCTGAAACAAATATGGATGTAGCCAATGATATATCCCACACACGTGTAATTTTGCAATTTGAGATACCTTATATTTTGGGCTACACAAAAATAACAAATATGATAGAGTTTAGATATTTGAAAATATTTGTGATTTTTGTGTAGCTTAAAATACAACATATTTGAAGTTGATATCTCGCACGTTCATGGGATATATCATTGACTCTCTCCACATGTATTTTCATAATTTTTGAAATTTAGAAATATGATTTTCAAAAAAAATTATATAGGAGGGAGCATTGGAACCCGGGAGTCAAAAATCTTCTGTCGTTCGTTTGGTTGTATATTCGGTGAATATTTGCATTTTAAGCGGGTGGAGATTTTTGGGTCTCGAGCTCGAGGGCTCGATTCATTAAAAATCGAAAATCTTATTTACGTGTTTCAAAAATATCAACTTCAAATATATTGTACTCTCAGCTACATAAAAATAATAAAGTGTCGATCTGAGTAAGCATAGTTTTAAATCTCTAAATTTAATTAGATTTTACTATTTTTGTAGACCATAATACAAAGTATTTGAAATTTATATTTTACACGGTTGTGGGATACACCATTGGTTACCTTTTTTCCAAAAAAATAAAAGTTGTACATATAATTTTATTTTATTTTAAATGAAGAGAGCATTGCATCTTGGGAGCAAAATACACTTTATGCCTTTTAAGCATCTTCAAAAGAGTATATACATAGCAGCCTGGAGCTTCGGAGGATCCGATCCTAGGAGAGGTGTGGAGCATTGCCGGATGAGAGTATCTTCACAGCTATGTTAGTAGTCTTCCTAACTGGATTATTGCGAGGCCGAACATAAAATTCACGCCCAGGGGTGTCCCCAATGCAGAAAATCTTGCAGGACGACCCCAATAAAACGTCCAACACTCACATCCCGCTTTACACTTTGGAAGTGTACACTTACTTTGGAAGGTTGTTGGGACAGTCGGACAACGCTAGCAATAAACATGTAGGCAGAGAACCAGGATTCCCCTCTCATTTTTTTTTTTTTGAGGGGAAGGATTCCCCTCTCATTGTAGTGACCTCACCTTTTAAGGTATTGCTCCTTGTGTTTGGTGGGCTAGTCACTTGGATAGTTGGATCTGCTACGGTTTAAGATGAATACAATAACATTGCATCACAATTCTACTACATGATTGATTCAGAATTTACATATTATGACAGAAATTGCACAACCAATGGATCTAAAATGAAAATAAAAATCGAAAAGTAAATACGTTGCATGGAATCTCTTTGTTATCTGACGACGAAAGTGTTGAGTGGAGACTCGTGACGCTATCAGTAACTTACTCATCGTTAGAGTAAACGGCAAAATGAAATGTTGCAGCTAAAATAGTCAACACATTGAATGTATTGGCGGATTCACTAAGAAAGTTTTTAAACCGTTCTATCCGGGCAGGCCACCATGGCAGCGTCGGAAAACGAGGCGAACATGTTTGGGAGAGCACCTTCACGTACAAGAATGCATTTCAAGACGATGAACCGAATGAGACTTTATGACACGTCGGCCGGATCTTCCCCATGGTCACCAGATCCCGGTGTCGTCAACTTCATCCGACGCGGTCGAAAAAGAGGAACACCACCGCCTGCCGTCATCCACACGCCCAATTGCAAGACACCAAACACATCAAGAGCAGCGGGCGTGGCCGCACAGACGAGTGGGCCGAACGCTGACCACCACAAATGAATCTAAAAAAATTCAGAGACCGGTGAGATGACCAGGCCACCTGCCCCTCGACACAACTTGTTGGAGCGACACCGAGATGGAGGAAGAGCAGGCCGAAGTTGAAACACCATGGTCCCCACCCCCTCATGTTGTTGGAGTGGCCAACGAAGGAGGCAGGGACCGGCGGCTTGGCCGGTGTAGTTGGGGGCAGATGGGTGGCCATCCAGATCCCTCTTTAATTTCTCGTTCCTTTCTCGTAGTTGTTCCTAGAGCGAACCGTTGCTGGCTGCGTCTGCGTGTGGGGTAGTCCGTCCTGGCATGGGGCTTTTCCACTGCCATTAAGCATGTATATGAACGTATAAAAGCGCCATGCAACGCTTACGCTGTTGTAGTACAAATGGTGGTGCATGCTTTGATGGTACTGAGAATTCACAAATGAGAAGCCACGAGGAAGAGGTGCAGGGGTCGCCTTTAGACAAAACACGCGCATGACGGAAACGGTTACCAGACTTTTTGTTCAGGAGGATTGGAGAGACGAAGTAGCCAACAAAGAGAAGACCTAGTCTCACCAGCCAAAATCCAAGCGTTCTGGAATATCCACAAGGCATGCCCAATTCACCAAGTCTAAAGCTTTGGTAATATCAACCTTGAGAAACATGCAGATGAGAGGCGAGGTATGAGTATGCGCTAGCAAATTTTTGGACTGCAAACCGACCATATGATAACTTTATATGGCTTGTGTATGGCCTTGTTCGACTGGAGTCACTTCACATATGTCTCATAGCCTCAAATCATGATTTTTTTCGTTCCTTATCTCGTATAGTGTCCTTTATACGGATTCATAAGGTACCGTAAATCTCTTCTTTCTCCAGCATAACCAAAAATAATAACGATAGATCCGACTGGTTCTATAACGATCAAACCATATAAAAAAAGACTGATTACGCCGTGGGATACCATGTTTCTTTGAGGGGTAGTCTTGGAGGTGGAAGATGTTTACAACTTTTAGATGATTACTAAATCATGACTCAAATACTCTCATCCATGACCAGATCAAACTTTAATTCTCTTGCCATGTTAATTTCAATTTTATTCTCAAAATTTTCGATCTTTTTAAATGTTTCCTACTTATGGTTATTAAGTAGACATAACCATGTCTATTGAAATCATCAATGAAAGTTACGAAGCTGGCTTGCTCAAATCGATCTAATTCCTAATGTATTCTCGAAGAAAAGTTAGCTCAGTTACATTATACTTAAGATAGCTTGATTTGGAAGGAACATTCATCGCATCATAAGTAATACCAATGAGAGTATTTGAAGCAATGCCTCAACTAGATTACGTGTAGAGAAAACATTATACTTTAGATAGCTTTGATTAGGACATTAGGGAAGGAAGATTCATTGCATCATGAGATAGTCAATGGCCAGCGAAAGCAATGCCTCAACTAGAATATCAAGACCTTATATTTTGCTGCACCAGAATTCCGTCAAAAGAGATAAATTGCATATTCTGATAGCACAAGGGTTTAAATAGCGAGTAGTACATTCCTATCCGTGTACTCCCACTAGTGGAAACAGGAGCTTTAGTCCTGGGTCGTAAGCCCCTCTCGTACCGGATTCCCACCCAGGACGCCCTGGGCGGGACTAGAGGCCCCCCCCTCTAGTCCCGGGTGGCTTACGATCCGGGACTAGAGAGCTCCACGCGGGCCCAGGGCAGAGCGCGTGGCAGAGGACCTCTAGTCCCGGGTGGTAATACAACCCGGGACTAGAGATTCTCCCATGTGGCGGCTTCTTGTTTTTTTTGTTTATATTATGATTAATCTTGCAAAATATATGGTTAATTAATTATAAATCAGAAAAATACATATAGCATATCAAAAAATTCATAAAAGAAATCTTTATGAGAATTCGATCATTTTTAATTGATTACATGGAGATCACAACCGGGAATAGAGCCCGTCTATTCGGTTAATTACATAGAGATTACATGGAGATCACAACCGAGACTAGAGCCCGTCTATTCGATTAATTACATAGAGATCATATATAACAGGGACTAGAGCCCGTCGTCTATTCGATTACATGGAGATCATCGTCGGGACTAGAGCCGTCTATTGATCGGTGGCATTGTATTTTCCCTTTGTGTTTATGACATAGTTCATCAAAACTCCCGCAATTTCCTCTCCAATTGGTCGAAAGCGGTCCTTTAGTTGCAGATCCCTCCGCATTCTATCCATCTATAAAAGAAGGAGATCAATATGAATATCAATCATCATAACAGAAATTATGAATGACACTCAACGCAATTGATGGTAATAAAACAAAACTGTGAATATATTTGTTCACTTACTTCGATAAATGTCGATGGGTTCCGCTCAGAGACCTCCCGACGAATCCACTCGCAGACGTAGTATCCACACAAATTGGTCCCCAGTGGCTGCCTATCACAGTACTTTACGAGAATAGATTTCAATCAAATAATAATCAAGCATGGTATGACGATGGTATTGAAATTTGAATTAAAGAGATGCGCGAACCTTGGCATTAACAAAAGTAAGCTCCTTAGCAAAATCACCAGATGTCCTCCTTATGAAATTTTTCCAAATCCTGCCGACAAACAAATGAATAAATGAGTTATTAATAGTTACTTGATATCTCAGAAATTGAACAAAAGAGACTGATATAGTACGATAATGATTGAAAATATCCTTGAAGCACATCTTTAATATATTGGAACTTCTCTTGGGGCCACGCCAACGAGTCGAAGATTTCAACTTTTGCAGCATCAACTTCAATGACTAGCAGAATGTAATGGTCGCTGCGCACGTTTATATATGTCAGTAACTAATCAGTGGTAAGGAAAAACTTATGTGTACAAGACAGTAACACTCTTACCTCAAGTGGTAAGAAAACAATATCTTCCTTTTATAATTTTGCCTCTTTATGGAGCTAAACAAGTTGGCCACCGTTTCCTTGTGGTAGGTCCGTAGCATTTTTTCATTAACTCGGGTTGGGTCAATGAACCCAATGTCAAAGTTGCTTTTTCTGTCACATTCATCGCTCTTCATTCTGCATAATAGCGTAGTGAACATAATTAGAACAGGCAATGACCGAGCTGAGCTATAGACTTTATTTTAGAAAATAAATGAATTGAATCACTTACAGACAATAGGTACTGACGATACTCAAGTGGAGCGCGTCAAGCTGGTATAACTGATAGAGTTCTTCAAGATAAATAGTTAACTCGTCTCTACCGTTGAAATGTTCCTCTGTAACTTGCACAAGGAGCACTTTTCGATCTAGCTTTGTGACTTCCATGTACCATTTATGCAGTCTTAGCATTTGTGTTGGTAGATTCTCGATCTGATCAGGTGGCAGTAGAGACTTCCCGTATTTCCAGGTCCATTTAGCAGGTGGCATAACGGAGGGGAGATCATCTGCTTCCAGTTGAGAAAGTGAAACACCAAGTTCTTCAGCAAATTGCGCGCGGTAAGCTAAATCCTCCGCGTGCGCAGAGCCCTTATCAGTGGCCACCTTGAGCGGGGAGATGGACTGTTTTGATTGCTCTCCGAGCTGGGCAACCTCTCTTGATCTTTTCCGGCTGGAGGGAGTTTTCCTCATACAACGTACATAGTCATCTGGCCTATTTATCTCAATTTGCGATGGCTGAGTAAGAAATCCAATAGCCCACTTTTGTTCCTCTGCCGTAAATACTTGCTTTGGCGCGGGCTGTCTTTTCGCAGCCAGTTCCGCAAACTGTCTTTTCGCGTCGGCTGCCAGCCACGCGGCGCCTTCCGCTGGAGTCATCTCGACGTCGTAAGGTCTCGGGGGAGGAACCTTCGGTACTTTTGGGAGGGGCTCGAGTCGGGGTTTGGGTCGGAAACCCATCGACGTAACGGCGGTCTTCATCCCCTTTTAACCCTTATCCTTAGTGGGTGGAGGCGGTTGATACGGTGAGGAGTCGGCTGACGCGGCGACGGAGATCGAGATGGACTCATGTCGTGGTGGTCGTCACTGCCGTCATCTCGACTCAGAGAAGGCGATGGTGGCCTTGGCGTCCAACCTGGAAACACGATCAATTTCTTTGGCCATAGAATGAGTCCACCCTGGACATCCCCAAGTGTACTCTCATCATCATCTCCAGGGATGTCAAGGAAACATGAACTTTGCACTTTAATTGCTTATATTCCAATCATATTTGCATCATATAAGGGTTATATCAATGTTTTATAATGATTTTTGGGAATATTCATTTATTTCCTATTTTTATGGAATTAACCCTGCACAGGCAGAAAACCCCGTTTTCTTATTTTAATGTTTCAGGGACCCAAACGTCAACGAAATCACCTGGAAATTTACGGGCGTCAATATTTGGAAGGAAGAAGACCTGTGGGCGAAGGAAGCGAGCAAACGGAGGCTCGAGGGCCAAACGAGGGGGCCCACGCGGCCAGGTACTGTAGCCGCGTGGGACCCACCCATTTGGGCCTCGTGGCTCCGTTGCCTTCGATCTTTCTCCACCGACATCGTCTTGACCTAAAAACGCCTATAAAAAAGGTCCCCCGACGTTCTCTGGAAGGAGCGCCGCACAAACACAGAAACACCGAAACGGAGATCAGGAGCTGCAGATTGGAGGGGGAAAACTCCGGCGGGGCGCTGCCGGCGTGGTCTCCATCTTCTCCATCGACTTCTCCACCGTCTCCATGATGAAGAGGGAGTAGTCCACCTCTGGACTATGGGTTTGTGGAAGTAACTTATGTATCTCTCCTCTCTTGAGCTTCACTAATTAGCACCGTATGAGCTGCTGAACATGATTACGGTCACCGTTGTAATACCTTTGTGGTGGATCTTTATGAGTTAATATATGTTTGAGATTGCAATGTTTGTTTCAGTTATGAGTATAGATGCATATTATGTACCCCGTTCTTGTCTACTTGTTTTGATCAAGCATGTTTATGAGAGCGTGTGTGGGGGAACGTGTGCATTAGTTGGAGTAACGGGGGGTGGCTAGTGCAGTGAACGTGAGAGAAAGTTCTGCGATCCACTTTGGTATCTTTACCTTACTTTGTTGCCTCACTAGGGATAAACTAAAATACCATGCTACCGGGGATGTGGGCGTGACCATTGCCACTACTCCATGACTAGATCTAGCATGTTCTTATTTTCACTTCATGTCATGATACTTAATGCTATACTCTGAGTTATCTTAATTACTGAGGTGTTATGATTTAGTTCGCATCTTGGTGGAGTATAAGAGAGGTTAATAACCAAAAGATCTCTATGTTAGGACGTGATGCCCATATATCTAAGTAACTTGTTATCAAACCCTGTGTTGCAATCTCATATGTTAACTTGTGTGTTCCATTGTCTACCACTTTATAAAGAGAGAGTGCATTTGTGAAACCATGAACCCCAGTCCATTTTTAATCATAAGAAACACCTTTCCAACACCATATACCACTTTTCTATTTTCAGCCATCATTAAATCCGAAAATACAAAAATACTTTTCATCTTGCATACATCATTCAAAAACCCAAAAATATCATTTATCATTGCATCCACCATCATTGCATATTTATTTCTTGTTTGCATTGCATAACTATCCTGATATCATTCTTACACCTTGTGCTTGACAACCACAGGTGAGGTTGAGGACCAAAACATCTAACCTTGTTTTGTAGGTAACCAAAAGAAGGATAAGAAGATAAATCTACCACTTCAGATTCCCCGAGAGTTCGATATTAAACCCTCGAGTCACCCCTCGTGGGGAAAACTGTCTTCCACTTACTATACACTCTGCACTTGGAGTCTCAACCTAATCCCGTTTATTTTGCAGGTATCAAGCTTGCTCTTCGGGACATCAAGACGTTTTCTGGCGCCGTTGCCGGGGAATCGTAGCTGAGAGATTTATCCAAGGGTGTGCATCATCGCATTCATCTCACAACAAAGTCAACGTCACCAACTTGTGCTAACACCTAAGCTTGGGGAGGTTGCACCTACGTGAGCACCATCTTATCCATCTTTACTTACAAAGCAATTTATTTGTTTTGTTAGTGTCATTGCATATCATATCATATTTATTTCAGTTTTGCATAAAAAATTAAAAATACCAAAAAAACTTGCTAAAATGGGAGAAAGAACTAAGCTGTGTGACTACACAAACACTCCTAATGATCAATTTATCACGAGAGCTATTGCCACACCTAAGATAAATGCTGAGAGTTATGAAGTAAGTCCTAGTTTGTTGAACTTGATAACTAGGGAACAATTTGGTGGTAGTGCTATGGAGGATGCCTCTATGCATCTTCATGACTTTGTTGAAATATGTGACATGCAAAAGTTTAAAAATGTGGAAAGTGATATCCTAAAACTGAAGTTATTTCCTTTTTCACTTAGAGGAAAAGCTAAAGAGTGGTTGCATTCCTTGCCATCTGGTAGTATTAATTCTTGGGATGATCTAAAAGAAGCTTTCATTAAGAAATATTATCCCCCTGTTAAAATTTTGCAAAATAGAAACAACATCCTTTCTTTTAGGCAAAATGAAAATGAACATGTTGCTATGGCTTGGGATAGGATAAAACTTATGCTTAGAACTTGTCCCTCACATGGAGTTAATGAATGGACCATATTACACTCTTTCTACAATGGTTTAAACTACATGTCTAGAAACATACTTGATTCTGCTGCTGGAGGTGCTTTTATGAGTAAGACTATAGTAGAAGCTAAAAATATATTGGAAAGCATTTTACAAAACTATAGTCAATGGCATACTGATAGGGCACCTAATCCTTCTAAGAAAGTGAACTCTATTGAAGAAACTAATGATTTGTCATCTAAAATGGATACTATTCTTGCTTTGCTTAATAAACCTAGTGTTGAAAATGTTCCTTTGCAAGAACTAGTTGGAAACAATTCTGAAAATATTGATGTCAACTTCATTAGGAACTATGGTAATAATGGGTATGGTAACAACAATTATAACTCTTATAATAAACCCCCATATGTGCCAAATAAATATGCTTCTAGTGGTAATGTTTCTAGTGACTTGGAAAACACCATTAGATCTTTTATATCTACCCAAAAAGAGCTTAATAAGGAATTTATCTCTAAGTTTGAAAAACAAGATGCTTTGTTTGAAAGGGTAGATCAGCTTACTAAGGAAGTCTCATCATTAAAGAGCATCATTACAGCCCAAAAACATGAGGAAACAATAAAATATTGCCAAGAGGTTATCAATAAGTCTTGGGAACACATTCATGAGCAAGAGAGAGTTGCTAAAGAATCTATTGGGGTAATGAAAGAGGTTGAAGTTGAGGAAGTTAAAATGCTTAATGAAGTCAAGGATCCTTTGCTTGACTTAGAAAATTGTAGCTTGCATGAATTAATATCTATCTTACAAAAATTTGCAAGTGATCCTTCCATCAACACTAACCAAGCAGGTTTTGGTTCTTATATTGCTAATCATGTCTTGAAAGAAAAGATTGCTAGGTACAACCAAGAGGCTATGATACCACCTAAGCTTGGGGATATGTGGATACCTAAGGTACTAGTAACTATTGGAAAAGAGACACACCATGCCATACTTGATCTAGGATCTAGTGTCTCTGTTTTATCTAAAGAACTATATGAAGTGCTTGAATTGAAAAATCTTGAAAAATGCTCTATTGAACTAGCACTTGCTGATGACTCTATTAAACATGCTTTGGGAAAAGTAAGTGATGTTATGGTAGAGTTACATATGACTTTTGTGCCTGTGGATTTTCTAATCATGGACATGGGGAATAAAACCTCTAGTCCTATTATTCTTGGAAGACCTTTTCTTCGTACCACAGGTGCTATCATTGATTCAAAGGAAGGGAATGTAAAGTTTCAGTTTCCACACAAGAAGTGCATGGAACACTTTCCAAGGAAGAGGGAACCACCAAAGTTCAAGCTCCCTCATGAGCTTCGTCCACAATAAAACAACAAGTAAGAAGCCTAGCTATATGGCTATAAAGAAAGCGCTTTGCGGGAGGCAACCCGGTTATTTTTGTGTGTGATTTTCTTTGTGTCCTCTTGCTGTAACAAGAGATTTGTTTAGTTTAGGTTCTGGAGTTTTAATAAAGTGCCAAGTTTTACCCTTTTTGGTTTGAAAAAGTTGCTTATAGCGTTCGGAGATTTTATTCCTGCACGAAGTCAGTGCACGGTATGATTTTTAATTCTTATTCTGTAACTCCGAATGAGCTCATATTTGAACTGTAGTTGCAACTTTTCATCCTCTGTATGCATGAATTTTTTCGGAATTTTTCGAGAAAGTTTGGTAGGGTAGAAAAATACGTTTTGCTGCTGCTGTTTTTCTGGACAGATTCTGTCCCATTTTGTTTGATGCATGCTTTGAGCTTTTAAGTTGAATCTTTTTGATCCAATTGAGTTTATGAGTAGGCATACAACATTATACTTTCTGGACATGTCATATGAATTTTTGTTCAAGGATTATATGCAGCAAGGAACCTATTTGTTTATCACTATTAATGCACCCCACAGAAAAGAGATGGGAGAAACGGTGTTTTGAAGTTTTTTCACAGGGATTGGAGGAGATGCACCAAGAGCTATCCAAGGATGGTGAAGACCATAAGCTTGGGGATGTGAAGACAACCCCGCTGGACCTACACACTCTCGGTTTGCACACGTCCAACTTCTGTTTTTCGATCGAAACACTTTATCGCATAAACTTGGAGCGTCGTTTTTTTTTTTGTTTGAGTCTTGAGAGACCACCACACTATCAATTATATATGAGAGAGCTACTGGAAATATGGGTTGAAATATGTTGGATGCTTTTATAAGATTGGGAAAAGGGATGTTTGACTTGATTTTTAATGATACATATAGTTGCATGATTCATGAGCTTGTTTATGAGTAATAGTTTGCAAATTCTTTTTGTAGAGCTATCACTTATTCATGTTTTGGTGCTGATTGTTATTTCACTTGGTTTAACATGGATTAGTTAGTTCTATGGACACTCATGCATGCATCTAGATGGTCAACTTTCTCCCTTTTGCTAGCCCAAAAACTCCAACAAGCAAAAACTTGTTTCCAACACCTTCAACCAAAGTTATTCCAGTGAGTCCACCATATCTACCTATTGGCTTTATGCTATTCCGAGTATGTTTAACATGTTGTTTGTGTTATCTTACCTCTGAATGAAAATGTTTATGTTATTGATTGCAATGGAAAAAATTGGTTATATAGCTCTCACGAACTTGATGCACAATGTTCTTTTATTTGCATAATAAAACTTGACCCATTGTGATTAAGATTATGATGTTTGTGGCTTGATGAATGTTTTGGGTTGGAAGTTAGCCCATATGTGCTGTCACATGGCAAGCTTTCAACACGCTCTTCATCTCATTTAGTTGATATCATGTGCTTTTGTCTATGGATGCTTATCATGTTGAAATAAATGTGGAAATAGAGTGAGTTTAAATGAGTTTGTGTAAATGGTTAGAGAGACGCCTGGGCCGCTAATCTAAGCCATGCATCATTCATGGTGGAAATTTACTTACATACTATGGTGAACCTTCTGTGATACACCTTGCAATAAAAAACTATTCCAAATGGTAAATAAAAAGGGTGTTGAGATTGTTCATTTTGTTTGTTTGTCTTGTCATTTTGATATGGGCTTGTTCCATATCTTGGGACAAGAGGTACCCCAGTTGACGCTCTTGATGATACTATTATGCTTACAATGATATTTAATTGAACTTGCTTTGTTTCCCAAGTTGAGTAACACATGGTGTAAGTACTTGTATTCAAGGGGCATGAGACATTCAACCCATTCTTTATCAAGCACACTACTCATATTTGCTTTCACTTTAACCTTAATCATTCAAGATGCTATGATAGGGGCAATGAGAGCTTGACACCAATGAATACCTTATTGCAATCATTAACTTAAGTAGAAGAGTTTGGAAGTTGGATGAAACTTATGCATGCTTTACCTCTACTCACATATACATCTTTCCAAAGTGTACACCTATCATATTCAGATTTTCATCTACACTCTATGACCATTGTAGGATGTTCTACTTATCATTATGCATACATGTGTTCCATATTACTTGCTACCATGTTACACTTTGTGAACTATCAATGAACATCCTTGTCTTGAATACTTGATATCACTTCATAAACTATTTGCATATTGCTACTCCTTTGAAGAATGAATCATTTGACTATATGTAGCAATAGTAATCATCTTTGATATCATTGTTAAGTATTAAATTGCAAAGTCCATGTTAGTTTTATCATCTTCATACTCGAGGACGAGCATGGATTAAGCTTGGGGATGTTGATGCATGTAAAATGCATACATGAACTTTGCACTTTAATTGCTTATATTCCAATCATATTTGCATCATATAAGGGTTATATCAATGTTTTATAATGATTTTGGGAATATTCATTTATTTCCTATTTTTATGGAATTAACCCTGCACAGGCAGAAAACCCCGTTTTCTTATTTTAATGTTTCAGGGACCCAAACGTCAACGAAATCACCTGGAAATTTACGGGCGTCAATATTTGGAAGGAAGAAGACCTGTGGGCGAAGGAAGCGAGCAAACGGAGGCCGAGGGCCAAACGAGGGGGCCCACGCGGCCAGGTACTGTAGCCGCGTGGGACCCACCCATTTGGGCCTCGTGGCTCCGTTGCCTTCGATCTTTCTCCACCGACATCGTCTTGACCTAAAAACGCCTATAAAAAAGGTCCCCCGACGTTCTCTGGAAGGAGCGCCGCACAAACACAGAAACACCGAAACGGAGATCAGGAGCTGCAGATTGGAGGGGGAAAACTCCGGCGGGGCGCTGCCGGCGTGGTCTCCATCTTCTCCATCGACTTCTCCACCGTCTCCATGATGAAGAGGGAGTAGTCCACCTCTGGACTATGGGTTTGTGGAAGTAACTTATGTATCTCTCCTCTCTTGAGCTTCACTAATTAGCACCGTATGAGCTGCTGAACATGATTACGGTCACCGTTGTAATACCTTTGTGGTGGATCTTTATGAGTTAATATATGTTTGAGATTGCAATGTTTGTTTCAGTTATGAGTATAGATGCATATTATGTACCCCGTTCTTGTCTACTTGTTTTGATCAAGCATGTTTATGAGAGCGTGTGTGGGGAACGTGTGCATTAGTTGGAGTAACGGGGGGTGGCTAGTGCAGTGAACGTGAGAGAAAGTTCTGCGATCCACTTTGGTATCTTTACCTTACTTTGTTACCTCACTAGGGATAAACTAAAATACCATGCTACCGGGGATGTGGGCGTGACCATTGCCACTACTCCATGACTAGATCTAGCATGTTCTTATTTTCACTTCATGTCATGATACTTAATGCTATACTCTGAGTTATCTTAATTACTGAGGTGTTATGATTTAGTTCGCATCTTGGTGGAGTATAAGAGAGGTTAATAACCAAAAGATCTCTATGTTAGGACGTGATGCCCATATATCTAAGTAACTTGTTATCAAACCCTGTGTTGCAATCTCATATGTTAACTTTGTGTTCCATTGTCTACCACTTTATAAAGAGAGAGTGCATTTGTGAAACCATGAACCCCAGTCCATTTTTAATCATAAGAAACACCTTTCCAACACCATATACCACTTTTCTATTTTCAGCCATCATTAAATCCGAAAATACAAAAATACTTTTCATCTTGCATACATCATTCAAAAACCCAAAAATATCATTTATCATTGCATCCACCATCATTGCATATTTATTTCTTGTTTGCATTGCATAACTATCCTGATATCATTCTTACACCTTGTGCTTGACAACCACAGGTGAGGTTGAGGACCAAAACATCTAACCTTGTTTTGTAGGTAACCAAAAGAAGGATAAGAAGATAAATCTACCACTTCAGATTCCCCGAGAGTTCGATATTAAACCCTCGAGTCACCCCTCGTGGGGAAAACTGTCTTCCACTTACTATACACTCTGCACTTGGAGTCTCAACCTAATCCTGTTTACTTTTGCAGTATCAAAGACTTGCTCTTCGGGACCATCAGTGATTCAAATCCGGGTACAACTTGATCCACGCCGACACGAGCATAGCCATCTAGAATCTCATTGCCATGATACAATGCTGTAGATTCACAAGTTAAAGCATAGCCGTCCGCCGCCTTCATGGTTAAGTTTCTCACTGCCTCATGTAGCTCACAAGTTGTCTTCTCAGTGATAAAATCCACGGGGTAGGTTGCCTCATCAGCACCGACCATCGTGGAAGCCACGATGCTTTTCCGTTGAGATGGACCACCTGCTTGACTATCTTGCAGCTGCAGCTGATGAGTTGCCCCTTGACAAGTTTGCTCGCGCAATTCATCTATTTGCTTCTGTTGTTGGCTAATGATACTTTCAACTTTGCTCAACCGGTCTGAATCCTCCTGCTCCTTCCTCTTCCTTGCTCTTGCTCGGCTTCTATAAGATTCACGGTCCTCAGGAAACCCTTCATTCCACGTCTTAGATCCCTTGCCTCGTATTCGTCCTCCTTTTTCTTTATTGCCGAGGGCCCTTGTCAGCTCGTCGTTCTCTCTGTCGGGAATAAACCTTCCCTCTTTAGCATCGGCGATTGCATCAATAATCTGTTGCTGGGGTATAGGAGTTTCTTTCGTTTCATCAACTATTAGATCACCTGATGCGTCATACTCCGCCCCATGAGCAAGCATCCAATTTCTGACCCTACGGGGCCAGAGATCTGCAACTGGAGTGATCCCTTTCTCGCGCATAGCGGCCTCAATCAGATCCCACTTAGGCTCGGCACTTACGTAGCCACCTCCCCCCAACTTATGGTGATATTTCTTTTTCGCTGCATTCAACTTATTCTTTGCCGATCTTTGCTTGGCTAGTTCTGAAGCCTTGTAATCCAGAAATGCCTTCCAGTGAGCCCGCTGCCTCTCTAGTGTTCCAGTGAAATCTGGAACTTTATTTTTCGAGACCCAATCACGGTATAATCTGTTCTTGTAATTATTGAACTGTTCAGCCATCTTCTTCAGAGCGAAATGCTTGACTTTTTTCGTCATGGGTTCTGTCTTCTCGGGACAATCCAACACCGGCAGGGTGAAATGTGCTATGAGCTTGTCCCAAAGCACATATTTAGTTCTGTCGCTGACATAATAACTACCCTCTAAGTTATTTTGCTTATTCCATTCCTGAATGATGATCGGGACATTGTCCCTAACAACAACTCTGCATTGATGCACAAACCTAGATGCGTTCGCCGGGGGCTCCAAGGGTTTGCTATCTGCATCGATGACCTCAATTCGGAGATGCTCTTTAGTTCCCATCCTTTGGCATGGCCTCGTTTAGTAGATGGGGTCGATGCAGAGGTCTAAAAATAATAAACATTTGTTAATATATATATACAACTAAATTTTTGGATCTGATCAACAGAGGCTTAATATACCTCGCCGGACTGTGGGGGTCCACTAATTTGCAAGTCGTTATCGCACTCTGTGTTCGTTTGCGCTTCGACGCTTCGTTCCGGCTCCATTCCCGGACCGGAGTCGTTCAAAAACTGTGAGCCATATTCTTCTGATCTACGATCTTCAGCTCCTTCCTCGGGTTCCCACATAATGGCGAACACCTGATGCATGTAAAATGCATACATGAACTTTGCACTTTAATTGCTTATATTCCAATCATATTTGCATCATATAAGGGTTATATCAATGTTTTATAATGAATTTTGGGAATATTCATTTATTTCCTATTTTTATGGAATTAACCCTGCACAGGCAGAAAACCCCGTTTTCTTATTTTAATGTTTCAGGGACCCAAACGTCAACGAAATCACCTGGAAATTTACGGGCGTCAATATTTGGAAGGAAAAAGACCTGTGGGCGAAGGAAGCGAACAAACGGAGGCTCGAGGGCCAAACGAGGGGGGCCCACACGGCCAGGTACTGTAGCCGCGTGGGGCCCACCCATTTGGGCCTCGTGGCTCGTTGCCTTCGATCTTTTCTCCACCGACATCGTCTTGACCTAAAAACGCCTATAAAAAAGGTCCCCCGACGTTCTCTGGAAGGAGGCGGCGGAGAAACACAGAACCACGAAACAGAGAGACAGAAGGCTGCCACCGAAGAAGATCGGAGGGGGGAAACGCCGCCGGAATCGCCTCCGGAGGGCTCCACCCCCCTCGGCGTGTTCATCATCAACATCTACAGCAAGAACTTCTCCACCATCATCACCATGATGAAGGGGGAGTAGTCCACCCCCTGGATTTGGGTTTGTGGTGGTAACTTATGTATCTCTCTCTTTGAGCTTCACTAATTAGTACCGTATGAGCTGCTGAACATGATTACGGTCATCTATGTAATACCTTTGTGGTGAATATTGTGGTGTGAGATAATATTTGTTATGCATTTACTGTTGTGTTGGATCTTTTATGACTTGTCATACTTTGGAGATATTCTATGATGCATGTGATGGTTTGATTTATGCATAATGCCTTGTTTATCCTTGTCATGAGGTGATTGAAACCACCAAGTGTGGATAGATGAGAGAGATGTGGTCATGCACACGAAATATGAATCATTGCACTAGTGTTTAGAATATTGTCCATTATGAAGTATGATGTATGTAGGTACGGGATGGCCGGTATGACAACGGCATATGTATTGACTGACATGTGAAATACAGCCCAACATCCTTTATCTGGGGGTAAAAAGGAAGAGTATGATGTGGGAGTGACAGCAACCACGCTAGCCTTGCGAGGGGTGACCTAGCAACACAAATGAGTACTTCTTTCAACTATGTGTTTTAGGACATATAGCCGTCATAAAAGCTTCCATTAAAACATGACAATTGTGTGTACTTTATCTATAACATGATAATCACAGTAGATGAGGCAGAGAGGATTAATTGAACCATGAATCCATGTCCATTGTTCCTATAAGAAACACACACTTGAGCTTGTCCTCTTGCTACATAGAGGATTGGGCTTTCTCTCTTTGAGAGCTTTCACTTGCTACTACCTTTGGCTTGTCCTCTTGCAAAGAAGAGGATTGGGACACTTTTTTATCCATCAAATCAACCATCTTGTTCTCTAAACTTGTTTAGTGCATAATCAACTAAAACTTGTGACACTTTAGTTGTAGGGAATAGATAACTTTTCCTTCTTGCTCCTGCGGATCGATACCTTACTTCCAAATTGAGAGGTGCTACAGTGATCCCTTGCTCTTGGGGGTTATCAAGTACTTTTCTGGCGCCGTTGCCGGGGAGCGTAGCGCTTAAGTTTCTATTCTTGTGTGCACTAGACTAAGCTTGGGGAGGTCTCTTTAACTTGTTTTATATCTTGCAATCATCTAAGCTTGGGGAGGTTCTTTGACTTGTTTGATGATACTATGTCTCCCATTTATGATGATGAATATAATATTTTCAGTCCACCTATTATTGAGGATAAAATTTATGTTGATTATAATATGCCTCCTATATATGATGTTTACAATGATGATTATGATGTTTTCAGTCCATCTACTATTGAGGATAAAATTCACTATGATTATTCTATGCCTCCAATTTATGATGATTACAATGATGGATGTGCTAGTTTTACTCCCACTATTACTAATGAAATTGATTATGCTTGTGTGGAGAGTAATAGTACTGTTATGCTTATGGATCATGATAATAATGCTTTATGTGATAGCTATATTGTTGATTTTATTCATGATGCCGCTGAAAATTATTTTGAGAGAGGAAAGTATGGTTATAGAAATCTTCACGTTACTAAATTTATCCTCTTTATGATGAAGGTTTTGGCCTTTCTCTTGATTTGCTTTTATTTGTTGGGTACTTTAAAACCTACTGGTCCTTATGAGAGAGGGAGACACGGTTTCATATATCTCAATAATATTAAGTCTCCTCTCTTTTTGTTGAAAATTTTGAAGTTGCACTTGCTTTGCCTTCCTATGCTAGTCACTTTGTGCTTTATTGATTTATTTTCTTACAAGATCCCAATGCATAGGAAGTGGGTTAGACTTAAATGTGTTTGATATTTGCTTCTTGATGCTCTTTTATATTCAACTCTTATTCCTATGTGAGCATCATTAAAACTATCAAGCCTAGCTATATGGCTATAAAGAAAGCGCTTTGCGGGAGGCAACCCGGTTATTTTTGTGTGTGATTTTCTTTGTGTCCTCTTGCTGTACCAAGAGATTTTGTGTCTAGTTAGGTTCTGGAGTTTTCAATAAAGTGCCAAGTTTTACCCTTTTTGGTTTGAAAAAGTTGCTTATAGCGTTCGGAGATTTTATTCCTGCACGAGTCAGTGCACGGTATGATTTTTAATTCTTATTCTGTAACTCCGAATGAGCTCATATTTGAACTGTAGTTGCAACTTTTCATCCTCTGTATGCATGAATTGTTTCGGAATTTTTCGAGAAAGTTTGGTAGGGTAGAAAAATACGTTTTGCTGCTGCTGTTTTTCTGGACAGATTCTGTCCCATTTTGTTTGATGCATGCTTTGAGCTTTTAAGTTGAATTTTTTGATCCAATTGAGTTTATGAGTAGGCATACAACATTATACACTTTCTGGACATCTCATATGAATTTTTGTTCAAGGATTATATGCAGCAAGAAACATATTTGTTTATCACTATTAATGCACCCCACAGAAAAGAAATGGGAGAAACGGTGTTTTGAAGTTTTTTCACAGGGATTGGAGGAGATGCACCAAGAGCTATCCAAGGATGGTGAAGACCATAAGCTTGGGGATGTGAAGACAACCCCGCTGGACCTACACACTCTCGGTTTGCACACGTCCAACTTCTGTTTTTCGATCGAAACACTTTATCGCATAAACTTGGAGCGTCGTTTTTTTTTTTTTTGAGTTTTGAGAGACCACCACACTATCAATTATATATGAGAGAGCTACTGGAAATATGGGTTGAAATATGTTGGATGCTTTTATAAGATTGGGAAAAGGGATGTTTGAGTTGATTTTTAATGATACATATAGTTGCATGATTCATGAGCTTGTTTATGAGTAATAGTTTGCAAATCTTTTTGAAGAGCTATCACTTATTCATGTTTTGGTGCTGATTGTTATTTTACTTGGTTTAACATGGATTAGTTAGTTCTATGGACACTCATGCATGCATCTAGATGGTCAACTTTCTCCCTTTTGCTAGCCCAAACATTCCAACAAGTCAAAACTTGTTTCCAACACCTTCAACCAAAGTTATTCCAGTGAGTCCACCATATCTACCTACTAGCTATATGCTATTCCGAGTATGTTCATCATGATATTTGTGTTATCTATACCTCTGAATGAAAATAATATGTTATTGATTGCCATGGAAAAGTTGGTTATATAGCTCTCACGAACTTGATGCACATTTTACTATCATTGCAATAAATAAAACATGACCCATTGTGATTAAGATTATGATGCTAGTGGCTTGATAAATGTTCGAGGTTGGGAGTTAGCCCATATGTGCTGTCACATGCAAAGCTTTCAACATGCTCCTTCATCTCATTTAGTTGATATCATGTACTTTTGTTTATGGATGCTATCATGTGAAATGAGGTGGAAATGAAGTAGTTTAAATGAGTTTGTATAAATGGTTAGAGAGACGCCTGGGCCGCTAATCTAAGCCATGCATCATTCATGGTGGAAATTTACTTACATGCTATGGTGAACCGTCTGTGATACACCTTATAATAAAAGCTATTCCAATGGTAAATAAAAAGGGTGTTGAGGTTGTTCATCTTGTTTGTTTGTCTTGTCATTTTGATATGGGCTTGTTCCATATCCTGGGACAAGAGGTACCCCAGTTGACGCTCTTGATGATACTATTATTACTTACAATGATATAACTTGAACTTGCTTTGTTTCCTAAGTTGAGTAATCATGGTGTAGGTACTTGTATTCAAGGGGCATGAGACACCTAACCTTTACTTTGTCAAGCACACTACTCATATTTGCTTTCACATTAAACTTAATCATTCAAGATGCTATGATAGGGGAATGAGAGCTTGACACCAAGTATTACCACATTGCAATCATTAACTTAAGTAGAAGAGTTTGGAGGTTAGATGAAACTTATGCATGCTTTACCTCTACTCACTTATACATCTTTCCAAAGTGTCCACCTATCATATTCAGATTTTCATCATCACTCTATGACCATTGTAGGATGTTCTACTTATCATTATGCATACATGTGTTCCATATTACTTGCTACCATGTTACACTTTGTGAACTATCAATGAACATCCTTGTCTTGAATACTTGATATCACTTCATAAACTATTTGCATATTGCTACTCCTTTGAAGAATGAATCATTTGACTATATGTAGCAATAGTAATCATCTTTGATATTCATTGTTAAGTATTAAATTGCAAAGTCCATGTTAGTTTTATCATCTTCATACTCGAGGACGAGCATGGATTAAGCTTGGGGATGTTGATGCATGTAAAATGCATACATGAACTTTGCACTTTAATTGCTTATATTCCAATCATATTTGCATCATATAAGGGTTATATCAATGTTTTATAATGATTTTTGGGAATATTCATTTATTTCCTATTTTTATGGAATTAACCCTGCACAGGCAGAAAACCCGTTTTCTTATTTTAATGTTTCAGGGACCCAAACGTCAACGAAATCACCTGGAAATTTACGGGCGTCAATATTTGGAAGGAAGAAGACCAGTGGGCGAAGGAAGCGAACAAACGGAGGCTCGAGGGCCAAACGAGGGGGGCCCACGCGGCCAGGTACTGTAGCCGCGTGGGGCCCACCCATTTGGGCCTCGTGGCTCCGTTGCCTTCGATCTTTTCTCCACCGACATCGTCTTGACCTAAAAACGCCTATAAAAAAGGTCCCCCGACGTTCTCTGGAAGGAGGCGGCGGAGAAACACAGAACCACGAAACAGAGAGACAGAAGGCTGCCACCGGAGAAGATCGGAGGGGGGAAACGCCGCCGGAATCGCCTCCGGAGGGCTCCACCCCCCTCCGGCGTGTTCATCATCAACATCTACAGCAAGAACTTCTCCACCATCATCACCATGATGAAGGGGGAGTAGTCCACCCCCTGGATTTGGGTTTGTGGTGGTAACTTATGTATCTCTCCTCTCTTTGAGCTTCACTAATTAGTACCGTATGAGCTGCTGAACATGATTACGGTCATCTATGTAATACCTTTGTGGTGAATATTGTGGTGTGAGATAATATTTGTTATGCATTTACTGTTGTGTTGGATCTTTTATGACTTGTCATACTTTGGAGATATTCTATGATGCATGTGATGGTTTGATTTATGCATAATGCCTTGTTTATCCTTGTCATGAGGTGATTGACACCACCAAGTGTGGATAGATGAGAGAGATGTGGTCATGCTGATGGTCCCGAAGAGCAAGGCTTTGATACCTGCAAAAGTAAACGGGATTAGGTTGATACTCCAAGTGCAGAGTGTATAGTAAGTGGAAGACAGTTTTCCCCACGAGGGGTGACTCGAGGGTTTAATATCGAACTCTCGGGGAATCTGAAGTGGTAGATTTATCTTCTTATCCTTCTTTTGGTTACCTACAAAACAAGGTTAGATGTTTTGGTCCTCAACCTCACCTGTGGTTGTCAAGCACAAGGTGTAAGAATGATATCAGGATAGTTATGCAATGCAAACAAGAAATAAATATGCAATGATGGTGGATGCAATGATAAATGATATTTTTGGGTTTTTGAATGATGTATGCAAGATGAAAAGTATTTTTGTATTTTCGGATTTAATGATGGCTGAAAATAGAAAAGTGGTATAAGGTGTTGGAAAGGTGTTTCTTATGATTAAAAATGGACTGGGGTTCATGGTTTCACAAATGCACTCTCTCTTTAATGATGTGGTGGACAATGGAACACAAAAGTTAACATATGAGATTGCAACAAAGTTTCATGACAAGTTATAATCATATGGGCATCACGTCCTAACATAGAGATCTTTTGGTTATTAATCTCTCTTATACTCCACTAATATGCGAACTAAATCATAACACCTTAGTATTAAGATAAATCAGAGCATAGCAATAAGTTTCATGACATGAAGTTGAAATAAGAACATGCTAGATCTAGTCATGGAGTAGTGGCAACGGTCACACCCACATCTCCGGTAGCAAGGTATTTCTTTTTATCCCTAGTGAGGCAACAAAGTAAGGTAAAATACCCAAGTGGATCGCGAAACTTTCTCTCACGTTCACCGCACTAGCCACCCCCCGTTACTCCATCTAATGCACATGTTCCCCCTCACACGCTCTCATAAACATGCTTGATCAAAGCAAGTAAACAAGAACGGGGTACATAATATGCATCTACTTTCATAACTGAAGTAAAACAATTGCAATCTCACACATATATTAACTCATAAAGATCCACCACAAAGGTATTACAACGGTGACCGTAATCATGTTCAGCAGCTCATACGGTGCTAATTAGTGAAGCTCAAGAGAGGAGAGATACATAAGTTACTTCCACAAACCCATAGTCCAGGGGTGGACTACTCCCTCTTCATCATGGAGACGGTGGAGAAGTCGATGGAGAAGAGGGAGACCACGCCGGCAGCGCCCCGCCGGAGTTTTCCCCCTCCAATCTGCAGCTCCTGATCTCCGTTTCAGTGTTTCTGTGTTTGTGCGGCGCTCCTTCCAGAGAACGTCGGGGGACCTTTTATATAGGCGTTTTTAGGTCAAGACGATGTCGGTGGAGAAAAGATCGAAGGCAACGGAGCCACGAGGCCCAAATGGGTGGGCCCCACGTGGCTACAGTACCTGGCCGCGCGGGCCCCCCTCGTTTGGCCCTCGAGCCTCCGTTTGTTCGCTTCCTTCGCCCACAGGTCTTCTTCCTTCCAAATATTGACGCCCGTAAATTTCCAGGTGATTTCGTTGATGTTTGGGTCCCTGAAACATTAAAATAAGAAAACGGGGTTTTCTTCCTGTGCAGGGTTAATTCCATAAAAATAGGAAATAAATGAATATTCCCAAAAATCATTATAAAACATTGATATAACCCTTATATGATGCAAATATGATTGGAATATAAGCAATTAAAGTGCAAAGTTCATGTATGCATTTTACATGCATCACATGCACACGAAATATGAATCATTGCACTAGTGTTTAGAATATTGTCCATTATGAAGTATGATGTATGTAGGTACGGGATGGCCGGTGTGACAACGGCATATGTATTGAGTGACATGTGAAATACAGCCCAACATCCTTTATCTGGGGGTAAAAAGGAAGAGTATGATGTGGGAGTGACAGCAATCACGCTAGCCTTGCGAGGGGTGACCTAGCAACACAAATGAGTACTTCTTTCAACTATGTGTTTTAGGACATATAGCCGTCATAAAAGCTAACATTAAAACATGACAATTGTGTGTACTTTATCTATAACATGATAATCACAGTAGATGAGGGAGAGAGGATTAAGTGAACCATGAATCCATGTCCATTGTTCCTATAAGAAACACACACTTGAGCTTGTCCTCTTGCTACATAGAGGATTGGGCTTTCTCTCTTTGAGAGCTTTCACTTGCTACTACCTTTGTCTTGTCCTCTTGCAAAGAAGAGGATTGGGACACTTTTTTATCCATCAAATCAACCATCTTGTTCTCTAAACTTGTTTAGTGCATAATCAACTAAAACTTGTGACACTTTAGATGTAGGGAATAGATAACTTTTCCTTCTTGCTCCTGCGGATCGATACCTTACTTCCACATTGAGAGGTGCTACAGTGATCCCTTGCTCTTGGGGGTTATCAACACCTCTTCTTCCCCTTGTCTGCTTACGAAGGGAACATCCCCATCCATTGCTTAACTAATACAAAAGAAAGATAAAACAATGATAGCATTAATTAGCAGAATAATTCAAAGTAGGGAACTTTACAAATATGCAAAAGTATCGCCCATACATCTTTATTTAATCCAGTTACATAGCAAAATGTTTACACTTAGCAAAATAATTACAGTTAGCAAAATTAAGTCTACCTAAGCAAAATATTTACACTTAGCAAATTTAAATCTACACTTAGCAAAATTTACATTTACACTTAGCAAATTTAAATCTACACTTAGCAAAATTAAATCTACACTTAGCAAAATTTACACTTAGCAAATTTAAATTTACACTTAGCTAATTTAACTAAAAACTAATTTACACCTAGCTAATTTACACCTAACTAAAAACTAATTTACACCTAGCTAATTTACACCTAACTAAAAACTAATTTACACCTAGATAATTTACACCTAGCTATTTTAACTAAAAACTAACCTAGCTAATTGAACTAAAAACTAACCTAGCAAATTTAAATCTACACTAACCTAGCTAATTTAACTTAGCAAAAAAAACTAGCTAATTTACACTAACCTAACCTAGCTAATTTAACCTAGCAAAAAAAAACTAGCTAATTTACACTAACCTAACCTAGCTAATTTAACCTAGCAAAAAAAAAATACCTAGCGCGGAGGACGGCGCGGCGGCGGAGGAGCTGGAGGGCGAGGCGGTGCGGGCGGCGCCGGCGCGGAGGAGCTGGAGGGCGAGGCGGGCTCGGGCGGCGCCGGAGCGGAGGAGGAGAGGAGGCGGCGCGGCGCGGCGCCGGATTTGGGCAGCCTGACGGCGTAGAAGGGCTCGGCGGCGGCGGCGCGGAAGTTGTGTTCCCGGGTCGTGGCTCGACCCGGGGTGGAGGCCTGGGTATTTATACCCGGGGACCTCTGGTCCCGGGCGGAGCCACGGTCCGGTACTAGAGGTATTTTCGCAAGCGCACACCACCCGGTACTAGAGGTCTGTTTTTTCGTTCAAAGGGCCCAAATTTTGAATTTTTGCGCGCAAAATGCCCAAAAGTGAATTTGAAAAGTTTTTAAATATGAATTTGAATAGCGTCTGCATACTTTTGAATCTGACAAAAATTTCAACATGAAAAGTGTTTGAATTTGAATAACTAATCCAAAGCCATTTTTTGTTTTCTAAAATAATTATTCTAACTACTCAAACTATTAACCATTTTGCCATTTTCAATTAAAAATGCATTAACTAATATTGTTTAAATTTGAAAGTCATATTTTTTCTAATTTTTTTAATAATCATCTCTTTATTTTAAAAACATCTTTAACAACATCCCACACAGTTACATCGCGGATGAGTCTTTCAGCGCCCAAGCCAGCTCGGAAGCCTCCTTCGCCTTGAGCTGGCAGGAAGTCCTGGCTCGCTGGACACGGTCATCGCGGACGGACTGCAAGGTGGCTTAGGATTTACCCCGTAGGCGACAATACTACATATATATCTTGAGGGCACAGCGCTGGGGGAGGACACGTGTGACCAGGGCAGCGCTGAGGTAGGACACGTGTGACCAGGGCAGCGCTGGGGGAGGACACGTGACGGACCCGCCTTTGGTCCCGGTTGGTAACACCAACCGGGACTAAAGAATTACACGGATCGTGTGTTTCTTTCAACCGCTTGTGAGCCGTTGCATCAGGAGTGTGTTTCTTTTGAGGGCTTGTGAGTTGTTGGATCAGCACTATCACGACCACTTCGTGAGCCACATGACCCTATATATAGCCCCCCTCCCGGACATGTTCGGCACTCACTGTCTACTCATTGTAGTTCATTTTGGTATACGAAGCATTCGGATTCCCGTCATACAGCCCAACGGTGCCACCGTTGGGCTGTATGACGGGGAAACCGTGTGTTTTGTTTCAACTTTTTTCGTGCGCTTGTAAGCCGTTGGATTTTTAGAACCAAATATCAGTGTTTAGAGTTCTCTTCTGAGTTTTCAGAACACAGTTACATAAAAGTTTAATACATTATTACACATCACCAACAACATCCCTATCTAGTCTTCACTTTTTCTTCGTGTGTGTCCCTTTCTTCTGATTGCGCCGTAACCATGGACAAGGTTCTTCATTTAACTTGAGGCTTGGGTCAGTGTTCATTTTGAAGGGCAGAATTTCATGAAACTTATTGCAATCTTCTGACATGTCTGTCTTGTCCTCCACTCCCACGATGTTTCTTTTCCCTGAAAGAACTATGTGGCGCTTTGGCTCATCGGCTGGTGTATTCGCTTGCTTATCTTTCGTTTTTTCGGTTTGGTAGACATGTCCTTCACATAGAAAACCTGAGCCACATCATTGACTAGAACGAATGGTTCGGTGTCGTACGCAAGATTCTTGAGATCCACTGTAGTCATTCCGTACAATGGGTCTACATTTACCCCGCCGCCTTTCAGGTTGAACCATTTGCACCAGAACAAAGGGACCTTAAAAGAAGGTCCATAGTCAAGTTTTCATATCTGCTCTATGTAACCATAATATGTGACCGTGACCTTTCGCCCATTGACGTTTGTTGAATCATCAAAGCGGACACCACTGTTTTGGTTGGTGCTCTTTTTATCTTGGTCGATCGTGTAAAATGTATTCCAATTTATCTCGTACCCTTGGAAAGTCCAAATAGTCGAAGATGGTGTAACGCCCCACTTTTGGGAAGCCAGAATAACCCAGTTGTTAGATAGCAAAAAATCAGGGGCAACAAAAACTTTTTGAAGTTGCTTCACTGATGCTTGTGTTTCACTTCCCTTTTTGCTTTGTTTGATTTTGGGTACCTTGTTGGATGTGTTTGTTAACACCTAATAGTAACCTTGTGAGCACAACCTACTTGAACCCTACCTCTTGGTGATAATGTCATGATCTTGCTTGATCACCAACTCACAAAAACACTTGGGAAATTGCTTTGTAAACACAATTGTTTGAGTGAACTTGTTGTCTTGTTGTGACTTGCTAGAAGTGTGGTCATTTCATAAGTTTATCTTGGAATGATTGTACTTGTTTGTTTCTGCGTATGTGTGTGACTTAGATAATTTGAAACCTACAAATAATAGAACTTATATATAAAGATCATATTAGAACCCTATCTTAAGCTATCTTCCTAGCAATTAAAATCCTCCAACTTTGGAGACAGGCCATTGTGGTAAATTTACTCTTCCCATCAATACACCATCAAGGATCAATTGTTCCCTGTCTATACTTTCCATCAAGCTATGGAGGTTTATTATGAAACTCCCTAGCATTTTAATTCAAAGTTCTTTTGGTGGTATTCCAAAGTAGTGGCTATGTCCCTCTTATCTTGGCAATCTTTCTACAATCAGTTCTTAATCATTATGAGCTCAAACAAACCTTCCTTTCCCATCCTCATGACTTGTGTTTCACATCTAATATGGCCAATGTTCTTATCTTGGCCATTAAACCCATTTTCTCTCCATGTTTTGGTGCCTACTAAAAAGAAGCCTCATGTTTTCCTTGTTTTCAAAAGAAATCTCAATTTTTTTTTTAAAGGAGTTATTTATTAAAAATTACTTCTGTGATCCATATTATATAACCTTTCATATCAATTTAAAAATATTTTTTTGGAAGCATTTTCTTATTTATTACAATTTATTTTCCAAAAGGCCAGGAATGGATTTTAAAATATTTTGTGAATAAAAGTATTTCCAAAATTCTTAGTAAAATTACCCAACTTCCTATGGTCATATGTGACCCTTTTATGCAAAAATATATTCTCATGTTTCTCAAAATTTGGAAGAAAACTTTGCAAAACCTTCTCTGAAACTATCTTCATTTCTGTTAAAAGATAGTATCTTTGGAGACTCACCAACCTTTTCATTTTGGAAAAATTAGAAACCCACCTCAAATAATCTCTTCTACTCTATCTTGTCTATCACTCCAACGTTTGGTTTAAGCTTTTCCAGATTTAAACATTCTTATTGCATGATGGTTTTGTTGCCACCAAATAACAGGTGCTGGAAACTGTTAGGACATTCAGTTTTAACCAGCATAAACCAGAGCTCAAATCATTTGATTTAAATGATATAAAATATGTTTCACAAACTATGGAGTATGTACTTCAAGTCCCTGCCCTTCTCCAAAAACTTACACCACATTAGGACCATCAGTTCTTCAGTAACTTTGGACACAAAATAACAGATTTCTGGGACTTAGAAAAATTCTAAGTCTGAATTCCTGCAACTCGTTTTTCTGAATCCGTTTTGATTCATTCCAAATTCGTTTGAATATCGTTTAAACGTCAACAAAAAGCTGTCCAACCAACTGAACTCAAACCCCTACACCTTGGACCGACCCTAGATGCACCCGGAGCCTGTCACGTTGAGAAGAACGGCCAGGCCGAGCCATGTCCACCGTGCACACCCGAACTTGGTCTCGCGTGTGTGCTGCACCACGGCCATGCCCACCTCGCCACCGTGCTCTGCACCACTACGTCACTCTATCCCCGAAATCCCGAGCAGGCACGACGACCGTGCTGTCCTAACCAAGCACGTCCACCTCGGGAACCCATGGAGAGGAGCAGCCCTCTCTCTCCCTCATCACTCTGTCTAAGAGACGAGCCAGTGGCTGCCCTCGACGCTATGCACCACCGCCCACCTCCCAGACACCGCCCTGCTCGTCCAATCGTCCTCCAACAGCCACCCCACGCACGTCCGTGCACGCAGCGCACCGTGGACCGACACACGCTTGGATAAAAGGCCACGGTCCTTCTCCCGTGCCCTCTCGTCATTTCCATCCCTCCATCATCACTCTCCCACCCCTTGCAGCAAAACACGCTCTCTCCCTCTCTGTCGCCGGAGAACGCGAGATCTTCCATCTCGGACCCGAGAGCTCACGAGCAAGCGTGCCTTTGATGTCGTCCCTCTATGCTCCCCATTCTTGTTCCATCGTATTCGTCACCTCGAGGCCTAGCTAATAGACACCTCCTTTTGTTTTTAGGAACCCCGGAGCCGCCGCTGCCATTGGCGACCGTGGAAGCAGCCCTCACCCGCGCCATCACCTGGGAGCACGCCGGCACGCTCCAGGACCATCCCCAGGACGCCCTCGGCCTCCTCCGCGGCCCTGCACCCTTTCCGTCGACTCCCAGCCACCGCACGGTGAGGACCAGCGCCCCGAGTCGAGCTCTTGCCCTCTGTCTCGTTCTGGACAAGCCTGGGGAAGGAGATGAACCAGCACCGTCAGATTCCAGATCAATGGCCATGTTCAAACCTTGTTTTTTTAACCTCCCGCGCTTGCCTGGCACCGATCTGGGCCCAATCCGGCACTGCGCGGCCCAGATCCATGCAGATCTGGCCCGTTTATTGTTTTTCCTTTTAGATATTTTCCTGTTAAAATTCATGTGCTGGATCTAGTGTAGCTTTAATTCGATTGTCGTAGATCTATACGAGAAAATTGCTTGGAGTAAATTTTGTAGAAATCCTCTGTGTTTTCTTAACCATGTGGCACTGGCCGTTTGCAAAAATATGATTTAGTTTGCTCTGCAGTTTTAATCTAGTAAAAAGTGTGTTTTTCACTTTTTTTAAGATATCTTGAGCTAGGAGTGTCCTTTTGGGGTAAATCCAATTTGTGCAGAAAGATAAATTCATATATTTCTGTAGAAACCAGTCTTGCATGCAGGAGATTTGTTAAACTAGAGTTCTATTAAGTTTAAATTTGACACCAGTAGCTATTTGAGGGTTTTTAATTCATTATTAAAAATAGCTTTTGATGCAAATCCAATTTTCATAGCTTCCTTTGGTTATTAGGTGTACTGTGGTAGAATGATTTATTTTTAGGAGCTATATTATTTGAGTAGTGATTTATTTTCCAAAACAGGACTTTTACAACTAGTAAAACTATTAATTTAAATTCCTGTTTTTAAACAAATTGTGTGTCTTTGCTTGTTTAACCAAAAATTAAGTCGAGAGCCTTATTTTAACCATTTATAACAATATTCAACATCTTAAATACATTTTAGAGCAATCTACTCTGGTGCTAAATTTAATTCACCTTACCCAAAAGGTTACACTTGTTTTAGGATCTTTTTGTCAATAAGTGTGTGTTTATTTGAGATGAAGTTGTGTGGTGAATTTGTGTGCTATAATTCAGAGTGTGATTGTTTGGTTTAATTGTTGAAGTGGTCTTACTTGTAGTGTCCTATTAAATAAGCCTAGTGCACCTTTTTAGCTCTTAGTCATAAACTTGTGTGATCAGTGGTGTTACCATTGTTGGTTGCTTAGTTAATGGATAGTAGGTGTTTCTTGAGATAGTAACATGGTTACATGTGAGAGTGTTAAGTGCTAGTGTTAATGCGTGCATAATAAGATACTTTTGTCTGAAGTATCTCCTGAACTAATGTAGCAGCCCTTGTTAAATGATCCAATCACCCTAAGTGGAGTTTTGTTTTAGAATTCAGTTAAAACCATCTTTTTAACTATGAGGGTTGTTGTGTATACTGTCTTAGGTATGTTTGTTGTTTGTCTTAGTTATATGGACTTGCTGTTTGTTGCTGTTTTAATTAAGTAAGTTGTCTGCTTTTGATTGTTAGTTTAGTGCCTGGTGCAATGCTTGCTGTTTTGTTTAAGTACTTTAGATTGTTGTCAACCCGCTACTTAGAATTAACGGTAGTCGCGTTTAATTTTCCGGTACGATAGAACCGCAAGAGGAGGAGCAGTAAGTGGAAGCTGAACCCGCCTACGAGGGAGAACAAGACCAGGGACATTTTGCTGAGCAAGGCAAGCCACCTCACCACTCTAATGAAATCCTATTATTTTTACAAGCATGTTTTGTTTTCAAAATAAAGTAATGCATATTTTACTTCTTTCGTGGCATTTTGCCTCCCAAAAACTATTTTTTACAAAATATTGTTTGGCCAAAGATATCTACTAGTATATATATTAGGTTTTATAAAAATAGGTCTTCACTTGAGAAGCCTTCTACTGAAGGCGCTATCAAGAAAATTATATTTTCTAGTAGTATATCCTTATAATCTTATCTCAAAACTATAGGATGGGAGCCTGGTCTTTGATAAGATGTTTTCGGAGGAAAAACCCGAGTTGCTGGGAGCAATCGGCGAGAAAGTGTTTTATAAAACCCGAGTTGCTGGGAGCAATCGGAGATGTTTATGAAAACCCGAGTTGCTGGGAGCAATCGGCGAGAAAGTGTTTTATAAAACCCGAGTTGCTGGGAGCAATCGGAGATGTTTATGAAAACCCGAGTTGCTGGGAGCAATCGGAGATGATTACGAAAAACCCGAGCTGCTGGGAGCAGCCGGAGGTGGAGATGTTTTTGAAAACAAAGTACAGCCCTAGCGGCCGCCCGAACAATTAACCCGTGCAACCACGTTACCCCCATATGGGACGGGGCTTGACCGGAAGCTTGTTTGTATTCATATGGAGATACCTCAATTTGCTTAGGGGGTGGCTATGGCCCCTGAACTGGTTGTCACCTAAGAGAGAGGGACATAAAGAGAGTGGGAATTAAGTTCGCTACCAGTTGCACCAATTAGGTCCCCTTTCATGGCGGTCTGACACCATGGGATGGGTCAAACGGTGCCGGGGGGATACAACCTAATTGAAGGGGTATCTCTGTATTAGTATGGACATAGTGAAAAGTCTTGATTAGTGTCCCGACGTTTGACGTATTGTCGTCGGGCAATCCGTGGGATGATCCGCGGCGGTGACCTATTTGATGTGGTGAAAGTGCACCCCTTTGCAGAGTGTAAATCTATTCGAATAGCCGAGTCCTCGGTCATGGACGATTGGAAAGGCCCCCGATCTAGGCGTATGGGCATTTTTATGTTTTGAAAAGAAACTGTTTTTGGAAAAGAAAAAGGAGGCATCAAGGAGGTACCTGGGAGGTACGGATTTTGGGAGAAGATGGTTGGTCTCGGGGAGTCAACCAGTCGGAACCCGGAAAGGAAAAAGGGGCATCCCTATCCTAGTGTCTTTGAAAAGTTTCACAAAAGTGTTTTTTTTTTACAAAGATGTGGAGATAGTACATGCTATTTCTACCAGAGAGAGTTCTATCTCCAAATGGCTTTTTCAACAAAGATATAGAGATGTTGTATTCTCTATGTCTAAAAGCATCGTTGGCGAAAATTAAGCCCTATAGTCATATTTAGCAACTATCCCAGTTTTCGAAAACGCTTCTATTGCATTACCATGAAAACTTAAGCCTGGTGGTGGTCTTGCGAGTACGTAATTGTACTCATGGCTGTGTCCCTGGATATTCCAATGTCCAGGTTTTCAACGAGAAGACCTACACCGAAGATGAGGAGTACGCCGACGACTACGCCAACTGAGTGTCGCCGGTCAACTGCTCTGTGGAAATACGTCCGGTTGTGACGAGGGCCGAGGCTAGCCGAAAGCTTCCGCTATATCGTAGTTAATTCCGTCCTGCGTGACGATGGTTGTAGGCTTGGTCGTGTGACCACCATTTATGTAAATTTTGTACTAATCGAGTTGGATGATGTAACTCTGTATACCATGTTGGTTATGTGATCGCGATGCACTGATCATTGGGATCGTGATCTGTTTACATAACGTGGGCATCCCGGACCGGTAAATCTGAGGGGTCCTTACAGATGGTCCCCTAGACAACAAGTACAGCTCATTTGAGACAGTGTTGTCATTGTTGAGATGTGTTTCCAACCAACCGCCAAAATTCTCCATGTGTTCCTTTGTAATCAAGGAGTCATCCATCCCCGGCTTGTTGGAGCATACAATATTCTTGTGTATCTGGATATACGGAGCCACCAAACTGGAATTATGTAGAACTGTGTAGTGTGCTTGTGTGAAAGAATGTCCGTCCCTACATATTATTGATTTCCTTCCTAGAGTGCCTTTTCCACTCAGTCTCCCCTCATGCTGCGATTCAGGAAGACCAATCGGCTTAATGTCAGGAATAAAGTCAACACAAAACTCAATGACCTCCTCTGTTCCATAGCCTTTGGAGATGCTTCCTTCTGACCTAGCACGGATATGAACATACTTCTTCGAGACTCCCATGAACCTCTCAAAGGGGAACATATTGTGTAGAAATAGAGGACCCAGAATGGTAATCTCGTCGACCGGTGTACTAGGAGATGTGTCATAACATTGAAGAAGGATGGTGGGAACACCAACTCAAAACTAACGAGACATTGAACCACATCCTTCTGTAGCCTTCCTAGAATGGCTGGATCGATTACCTTCTGCGAAATTGCATTGAGGAAAGCACATAGCTTCACAATGGGTAGTCAACATTTTTCGGTAGAAGCCCCCGCAATGCAACCGGAAGCAATTGAGTCATAAGCACGTGGCAGTCATGAGACTTTAGGTTCTGGAACTTTTTCTCTGTCATATTTATTATTCCTTTATATTCGACGATAAGCAAGACGGGACCTTCATACTGCTCAGGGCTTCAAAAAATATCTCGTTCTCTTCTTTGGTAAGAGCGTAGCTAGCAGGATTTAGACGTCCTTTATCCGTCTTCATTGGATGCAGGTTGTCTGGGTCTTTCATACGTTGCTGGTCTTGCCGTGCTTCTGGCGTATCTTTTGTCTTTCCATACTCGCCCAAGAAGCCTAGCAGGTTCACGCAAAGATTCTTCGTCACGTGCATCACGTCGATTGCAGAGCGGACCTGTAGGAGTTTCCAATAGGGTAGGTCCCAAAATATAGACTTCTTCTTCCACAGGGTACACGCTTGTTAGCGTCATTCGGAACAGACTGTCCGCCAGGACCCTTTCCAAAGATTACTTCTAAATCCTTGACCATATCATATATAACATCACCAGTAGGGACGGGTGGCTTCGTCCGGTGATCTGCCTCACCTTTGAAATGCTTGCCTCTCTTTCTTACGGGATGCTGCTTTGGAAGAAATCGACGATGCCCCGGGTACACATTCTTGTTACGTACATATATACTTTCAGTCTTATCTAAACAGTGCGTGCATGCATTGTATCCCTTGTTTGACTGTCCTGAAATGTTACTAAGAGCAGGCCAATCATTGATGGTTACAAAAACAACGCTCGTAGGTCAAATGGCTCCTGTTTGTGCTCATCCCACACACGTACCCCTTCATCACGCCACAACTGTAAAAGTTCTTCAACTAATGGACTCAGGTACACATCAATGTCGTTGCCGGGTTGCTTCGGGCCTTGGATGAGCACTGGCATCATAATGAACTTCCGCTTCATGCACAACCAAGTAGGAAGGTTATAGATACATAGAGTCACAGGCCAGGTGCTATGACTGGAGCTCTGTTCCCCGAAAGGATTAAAACCATCTGTACTTAGACCAAATATTAAGTTCCTTGCGTCAGCTGCAAACGTCGGGAACTCCCTGTCGATTTTTCTCCACTGCGACCCATCAGCCGGGTGTCTCGACATCTCGTCGTTCTTGCGGTCTTCTTTGTGCCATCGCAACAACTTGGCATGCTCTTTGTTTTTGAACAAACGTTTCAACCGTGGTATTATAGGAGCGTACCACATCACCTTGGCAGGAACCCTCTTCCTGGGGGGCTGGCCCTCAACATCACCAGGGTCATCTCGTCTGATCTTATACCGCAATGCACCGCATACCGGGCATTCATTCATATTCTCGTACTGCTCACCGCGGTAGAGGATGCAGTCATTAATGCATGCATGTATCTTCTGCACATCTAATCCTAGAGGGCAGAGAACCTTCTTTGCTTCGTACGTACTGTCAGGCAATTCGTTATCCTTTGGAAGCTTTTGCTTCATTATTTTCAGTAAATTCCCAAATCCCTTGTCAGATAAACCATTCTCTGCCTTCCATTGCAGTAATTCCAGTGTGGTACCGAGCTTTGTGTTGCCATCTTCGCAAGTTGGGTACAACTTTTTTTTTGATCCTCTAACATGCGCTCCAACTTCAACTTCTCTAGTGCACTTTCTGCTTCGGTCTGTGCATCAACGATGACCCGACGTAAATCATCATCTATGGGCTCATCTGGTACCTCTTCATCATCAGCTTCCCCCTTGCATTACCACCGTATTCAGGGAGCATGTAGTTGTCATCGTTCTCTTCTTCTTCGTTGTCTTCCATCATAACCCCTCTTTCTCCGTGCTTGGTCCAACAATTATAGCCGGCCATGAAACCAAACTGAATCAGGTGGATGTGAAGGGTTTCTGAGCTAGAGTAATCCTTCTCATTCCGACAGTTACGGCATGGACAACACATAAAACCATTCCGCGTGTTTGCCTCAGCCACTTTGAGAAAAGATTGCATGCCTTGCATGTACTCGTCAGAGCGTCGGTCAGCGTACATCCATGGATGACTCATCTGCATTATATAAGTATGTCAAACGCAATCACCGCTAAAACCCATTACGGTAAACGAACATAATAGAGAACTGACCATATTCATTAATACAAGTTCATCACATTAAAACCAAAGTAGAGTAGTGACCAAATGTAATACATAGTTCTCATAAAACATACATTTAAACCAACATACAACTATCTAAAGAATTTAAATCCAACAACAAATGCGATCAAAATCGTAACTAAGATAATTATTGAACCAACAGCATAATGATACCAAGCCTCTTGACTAATGGCATATTTTCTAATCTTTTTAATCTTCAAGCGCATTGCATCCATCTTCATCTCGTGAGCATCGACGACGTCGGCAAGCTTGAACTCGTGTTCATCGACGATGTCGGCAAGCTTGAACTCCAATTTAATCTTCTCTTCTAGGCATTGGAGACGAAGATCTTCACTTCTTTTCAATTTTGCTTTCAAATCACTGTTTTCTTTTTCTAAAAAATTTATCATCTCGACAAAAGGGTCGGTTGGAACTTCCGGTTCAACTACCTCCTAGATAAAAATATATCTATGTCAAGTTGGTCGGCATGATTGTCATAAACACGAAACGAAACAAATATATAGTTATAACAAACAATCATACCACATCCGAATAATAGAGCGGACGAGAGCCGGTGTGGGCAGGTGTCAAAACCATGGCACTATATATATATAACAAACAATTATACAACTAATAAAATTATACAAATAATAATTATGCATCTAAATCATACAACTAAGATTTTTAAAATAAAAGTTTTAAAAAAGAGGCTTACCGAGGTGGTGCCGGTGACGGGACAACGCGGGCGATCAACGACAGTGAGCACGACACTGGAACACACAAATCATATTTTATTTTAGCTCAAATTGCATATAAAACAAATAAATTCCTAACTTAGGCATTTCATCAAACACCTACCAAGCACTACAAAAATGAAATGAGCTAAACTAGTATGGAAATGAGCTAAAATGAGCAATGCCGGATGAAAGGATCAAGTTGCTAACCCTTAGATAGATGGGTGACGCTAACCTTGACAAATCGTGGAAAAAAATGGGGATAAACTCGAGCTTGAGAGAGGAAAACAATGAAACAAATGGAGATGAACTCGAGCTGAAAAATGGAGGACTGCTCTCGGGGTGGAAGATGATATAGTGAGAGCACTTGTCCCGGGTGGTATCACGACCCGGGACTACAGCTCCAAACTCTAGTCCCGGCTCGTGATACGACCCGGGACGAAAGGCTCTCGCGCTGGCCCCCCTCTGCAGCTGCCTGCTGCGAGACCTCTAGTTCCGGGTGGTATCACGACCCGGGACTAGAGGTGCCCTACGACCCGGGACCGTTGCTGCGCGGCGTCGTAGACGTTGAACCGGTACTAGAGCCACACTCTAGTACCGGTTCATATGCAATCCGGTACTAGAGCCAAATGTGGATCTGGACCAAAGACATGGTTTCCACTAGTGTCCAGCTGGGTGGGTGCGAAGTGCTAAGCCAACCACATGCATTAAAAATAGGGAGGTTTGATATGTTTCGAAGTTGACATTTCGTGAAGACTTGCTACTAAGTCCTAAACAAACAAATTGGGAACAAATTATCAAGTGGTCAGATCTCGAAATCCTTTTTAGAACGAGATATAGATGCCTTCGATAAAAGACCCAAGTAGTTTACGAACCAGAGACAAGTCATGTCTTGTCACCTGGGGGTTGTTGGCCCAGTTCATCCGTATTTTGCGGCCTACCTCACACGTATCACTACCAGAAACAGTCATATTGCGGTATTGCAGAGTGAATTTATCGACCCGGCAAATATATATGCGGCATTGCCTAGTGTCACCGCAGAACACTATGCCACAAAAAACAATCGGCGTATACTCGGGTTTGCTGGGCAAGACACTCGGGAAAAAAGATACAACCGGCATAGTTTCAGACACATGTCCATTTTAACCGTCTTTACTGGTAGATGGATTTCAGGACTGATTTTTCCGAGTGTTTGTTGAAAAACACTCGGCAAACAAGTAAAACATAATAGTATGCATAAATATGTTTCGATTTCGAAGAGCTAACTTTTGAAGTTTTAGTTTATTTTTGATTATTTACTATTTTCTAGAGCTCTTTAATAGGAAAAATGAAATACTCCCTCCGTACTAAAAATATAAGATGTTTGCCTTTTCACGTATCTAGACCTGTTTTAGTGTAATATTCATATGAATCTACATAATAAAACACGTCTAGATACGTGCAGTCCAGAAAAGGGTAAATCATCTTATATTTTGATACAAAGGGATTAATGGCTAAGCTTATCAATAATTCATTTTTTGTTGGCACAAAGCCTTATTTTGGTTATATGAGCTTACGAAATATAGGATGTTGTACTTGCTTCATGATGATATGCGCGTGGTGGAACCGGTCCCGAAACACGGATCATCGTTCCTATTGCTCCACGTGTCTTCCCGTAGTCAGCATCAGACGTGTCACCACTTCCGGGGAGACAATGATAGCCCAATACGCCGAAACATGTTGCTCCTATTATACAAATAATTGAATTGCCCGATGCTAAATAAGATCGCTAAATTAAAAAGGATGCACATGATGTGAATGGATGTGAACGGCCAATACTAAGTACCATGAGTACGATAATTTATTTTGTTACTAAATTAAAGGGGGTATGCACAATGTCAACACCCAATACTCGGTAACAGCAACGATGATTCACATCTAGAGATGCATGCATGTCATCGTGTTAGAACGGAGGAGTCTAGTCATGTGCATCTTTGTTGCACATTTTACTGACCACATTACAATCCTAGTGTGGATCGGTTTGTACTCGGTCAAGGACTGTTGGACTGCGTCTGTTCTCATCCCCGGGGCACCAAGAAGGCCGTCGCTTCCATGATCACTCTTGTCTTCTGGAAGCTTTGGAACGGACGCAACTACAGAGCCCATCTCTCCAACCTCCCTAACTTAATCATCGCGGACATCAAAGAGGAGGCTAGAATGTGGGTGTTGGCGGGTGCAAAATGTATGGTGATCTTCATACCGGTACTCCGTTTTGTTTTCGCTTTATGTGCCCCTAACACGCCTGTTCCGTGTTGGGCGAGGTGATGGTTTCGGCCATGTACTCGGTAAACTCCTTTTCCTCTTAATCAATGAGAATGACAAGCCTTTTGCCTCGTTTGAAAAAAAAATCCTAGTGTGATGTCTAAAAGTCAACGAGCTAATGCTATCGCATCATCTGATCGATCACATAGCATGCACCCGACAGAAACAATATTAATGGACGTAGTTTGTATTCAGACGCAATCCAGAGCTGGATCACCACATGTACAAGACTTATACCAAGCATACGCCAAGTCTTTGTGTTACGTCCTATACTATATGTATGCTTGGATTCTTAATAAGACGTTGCTTAATTCAAAGCGCGTCCCAGCAAATTTCGTGAACATGATCTGGTTGATGACATGCCATGTTTCCCGGTCTGCTTATATAATGCTCTGCACGCAAGGTACCTAGTACCTACACAACAACATCCCAAACCACGATCAGCATAGCGAAGGAGAGGAGAACCCAGATCGTCGAAGAACTAGCATCATGACGATCATCCACCACCACAGCCACCCTTGCCCGCTGGTCCGGTACGAGTGCGGCGCCTTCACCTGCAACGGCTGCGGCCGTGGCGGCAGGGGATCTCGCTACCGCTGCCACAACTGCGACTTCGACCTGCACCTGTCCTGCGCGACCTACACCTTTCCCTGCCATAGGCACGCGCTGACGTACGAGCCGCGCTGCCCCCAGGGCGTCCAGGTCATCTGCGACGCCTGCAACACGCAGGTCTGCGGCGCTCACTACGGCTGCGGCGGGTGCAACTTCCAGGTCCATCCTTCCTGCGTCCAGCGCCGAATCGTCGTCCCGTCGGCGCCCCGCTCTTGTGGGAGCTGCCCCGTCTACTGTGTCTACTGCGTCCGCTGCAACCCCCGCCGCCGCTGTTGATGATTTCCCCATGGATATGTTTCTATGAATATTGTTCTATCATCTGCGTTACTATTGTAAATTTCTTGGATTTCATAAGGTCCTGTATCATTTATTGTTTTTTTACCATTTTATTGTGTTGTCTTCGGTATCTAAATGTATGCGTGAATGATTGAATATTGTGGCTTCCCAGATTATTATTGATGTCACATTTCTGATGTCGATTGGCATCACGCGACTTCAAAATTCTACCTACAGCCGGTTTGCCTGTATACATCAGACGTTCAAACAGAATGACGAAATCCTAGCCTGTAGAGTGAAAGAAGGCTGGGATCGATCAAATATAGATCATAGCTTTTTTCATAATGAAATCCTTTCACTTGTTGTCATTTTATATGTACAAGTTGGCAAGAAAACTAATAAACTTGTAATATCTCAATTTTAAAAATTACCAAGGGTGCTGAAAAATTCAGTCGTCTATATGAAAAGATGGCCTGATTTTTACACATCATCGAAAGTACTGTTTAATTCGAGAGGACACAAAAAATAATTTGTGATGTACATTAAGATTTATTGCTTTAAAACAATAAGTAATACTGGAATTTTTTAATAGCCAGAAGTAGTACTAGAAAAAAAAGAATTAGCATGTTACCGCGAATGTCGCCCTAGACCGATATGGTAAGAACACCTAAGCATGTTTCTACTTAATTAAATGTTGGCCAAAATGATATATTTAATAAACTTGGCATGTAATGTTCTAAAATTTCAGTGTGGCAAACAATTATAATTTAACCTATGCATTACAGTTTAATTGTATTCATTCGACTTTAATTCATGCCTCATGTTCCAAACATATAGTTAATAATTTATGGGTCTTTTTGCCGAAGGAGATTTGAACTTTGACATGCATTATCCGCAACGGTCAACACTGCCGCACTTCAAGAGCAACCCATCCCCGCCGCCACACCAAGACGCAACGCAAGATCAAACTCAATGCACTAGCTCGGACTGCACAAGCCTCTAGTCAGCGCTAGCAACACCTTCGACAAGCAGGAGCATGGGCCGGGAGACCACAATTCGTACTAGCACCATCAGCATCCGCCCCACCATGACGGTGACAAAAGAAAATCGAAAATCTAAAGAAGTTAGAACTAAAACACACACACAGAGACATGAACAGGAGCTCCCCTCCCCCTGGCGATCGGAGAAGGCGAGCATCATGGGTTTATTTCTCCACGAGATTTGTGTAAATGTTTTTATGTACATACATTTGATGTGAGGGGGTAATATTTTATTCTCAAAGGGTATGACGAAATACATACATATATGCATTCCGGCAAATATTTCTGGCTTGAAAATACACTACACCTACAGACGAAATGTTTTTGGGAAATATTTCTGTTTTTGTGCTTGGATGAAATATTTCCGTTATATTAGACGCATGACACAGCACATGGGATAAATGAGAATCTAAACATTAAAACCCTTATCCTCAAAAGATTTCCTCTAAGCTGTAGAATATATATCGTGATCTTTGAAAGAATATTTACGCACAACAATTATGATGATCCAAATAATTTAGTGCTATAAAAAGTCCCGCTCTCCTCCCTTCCTCTCCTCAAACAGCAAACAACAAAGAGCAGAAGAAATGGCTCGTAGGGGGAGAGAGAAGGGTCGGGTGAAGATCCAGTGGATCATGGATGCCAAGAAGCGCAGTAAGACGCTGAAGAGCCGGCTCCCGGTGCTGGTGAAGAAGGCCCGTGAGCTGGCCGTGCTCACCGACGTCCCCGTCTGCCTAGTAGCGTACCGCCCCGGCGAGGCTGAGCCGGTGACCTGGCCTTCGCCGGGGGAGGCCGTGGACATCGTGCGGGAGTACAGAGCCATGCCGGGCTTGTGGAAGCTCAAGAACAAGCTGGACAGCACGGATTACGTCGAGCAGATGAATGACAAGGTGAAGGTGAAGCTGACGAAGGCCCAGCTGCAGACACGCGAGGAGGAGAAGAAGCGCGTGATGGTGGACTTCCTCGCCGGCCGCCGCGTCAGCTTCCACGACATCCCTACTGACCTGTTTGTCTCCGTCGGAATGAAAGTGCAGGGTAAACGCCAGGCCATCCACGCGCGGCTCCAACAGCTCCGTTCGGCGCCGGCGTTGCTTCCGCCACCTCCTTCTGCGCCCAATGAAGTGCAAATGGTTGAACCTTTGGCCATGCTGCCTCCACCGGTGCCTCTTCAGATGACGGCAGCTCCTCTTCTGCAGAATGACGTCGCGGTGACCCCAATGATGGTGGAACCTCCACCACCCCAGCACCATGGTCCTGCTCCCATGACTTTGGACGGTGAGCCACGCCATGGTAGTTACCTCTTCGAGGTGCTCGACGCCTTCGGCGATCCCGGCGATGGCAGCTCCCTCCCCAGCACCGAGGAAATGCATGCAGTCTTCGTGCAGGCTGGGATATTCTCACCATCTCTGACGAACCCAAGATTCAATCCCTAGCATCCCAAGGGCTTCGCTCGACTGCACTCCTTGCGCTAGTTTGTTTTGCTTGAATAAATGTTGTTGCTGCATGACCGAGTATGCAATCTCCAAAAAAAACTTGGTCATGTTGTGTTGCTCTATTTATGTCTGCATGTGTTCGTTGTACCTGGTCAGGAAGTATTGAAAATTACATCAAGGCTAATTTTCTCATTTTGTTTCATGTCCAGTGATCCAGTATATGTTATCTCTGTGTTATCAAACTAGATATGGACATATGGTGTAGTAGTAGATTACGTAAGTGCACTCTTTCTAAGGCCCTGATGTATGGCTTTACTCGCATTCCTTCGGCAATGCCTTTCCTTCTGGACACCCCGTGAGAGCAACTGAGCACATGTAATGCAGAGAAGAACCTTATGGTGCGTTAGCCAACATTGTGTGCAATGATGTGTATCAGGATCGCATGACATGCTATATCAAGATCTCATGTCACTAACATATATAGGACTAAAATATTTCGCTGTAATTGTTATCATGCCTTCGTGAATTGTTTAATTGTATTTCATTGGGAACGCATTTTGTATATGTCTACCAATGCATATCCGGTCTCCACACTTTTTTCCCGAAAATGGGAGTTACCCGGTCTCTACATCAAAGAGATGCATACGACCTTCATTTCAATCCGGTTTCCAGATGATTGGAGCAAGTAGTTTTTAGAAGTGTTTGAATATATTATGGTATTTCTTATTGCAGTTGGTAGCTACCTATTTCGTGAAATAGTTTATAAACACAAATAATTCATCTGGTGCAAATATACAAGAAAATATAATTTTAGACTCTATACAAATATAGACACTACGGTTTGCCGACTAGTTTATGGGAATTCTTAGTAGCAATGGTGTAGCATTTCTTTTTATTCACAAAATACATCAAACACCATTTGATTTGCCGATCGGTTGGTTTACTCGATGACACAGTAAAAACTAGTGGTAAGTATCATCATGAAAATGAATTACTATGATCTGTACAAAAGATGAACAAATTTGGTTCGAGTCGATCTCAGTCAACTATTGTAGAACATTCCTCCATATTATTGTGGTATTGATTGTGCACATCCATATTTTTACTACTTGTGAAACGTTTAATTATTCGAATGTATCAGGAAAAGCTGGATGCACACATTGCTAGAGACGAAGAGGAGATCCCAAGGATAACTAGAAGAGGCAAGGAACTTATTTATTTATTTATTATGCCTAGCAAAAATCATACATTCCCATACATGTACTGCAACTTTATTATGTTTGCAGTCGTGAGACCAGTATAGAATAGAGAACAAGATAGTTAGAGATAAGTTAGAAAAACATAAATTAAACCAAGACAACATACTAATAGCGTCCGCACACATCATACTGATTCCATCAAGATTTAGAGGACATCCATGTCCCTCCCAAATGGCACAATAATCAAATAGGATCGTGGTGCAGCTAGTGAATAAAGGTGACACAAGTGATGTTAACATGCTTTAGTAGCAGAGCAAATACTTGCACGGTTGAGGATTTATCAGACAATTTAATTATAGGATTTGGGAATAAGTTGAGCAACTACTTGCCTTGTTATCAAGACTCTATGCACTAATGGTAATATTTTATAAGAATTTCCCTTCGAATAAATTTAAGCTCTCTTTTATAAATTTTGTATTATATTTCTCACCTGTCTCGGAACCAGCCATTATAATTATGCTTCCTAATTAAATACATATCATGAGACTGAGTGCATTAGTTCACATGATTCGTTGTCTCCGTAATTTTCTTGCATTCATTAAGGTTTTTCATGGCGTGTTATACTAGTTTACACCTTGTTGTTATGGATCCTTTTTGGGGCACAACTCCATATAATGCTGTTTCCACGCATTTGTACTGTTTAAGCAACTCCAAACTGCTTTTGCATGCTTTGTTTTACACAAATTACCTCATTTAATAACAAACAAAGCGCATAAGTTACTACTCCCTCCATTCCAATAAGTAAGGCGTCCTCGTTTTACGTGTTTTTTCTTTGACCAAGAATTACTCCAAATATATAAAGATTATTGGTATAAAATTAGCATCATTAGAAAGTGCTTTTCAATATGAATCCAACGGTACAAATTATGTAGAATATAATAAAAAAAAAATTGCTCAATTTTTTTGGTCAAAGTTCGTCTTGAAAAGCGCGTGCGCCTTATTCATTGAAACGGAGGTAGTAAAGATTTGTAACTATGAAGTGTTTTAAATTCAACTTGCTTTGATTTTATTAATGTTGAGAATACTATTGTAAGGTTCTACTAAGTTGTGGGATACCATGAAATGTCATAAATATTATATATTGTTGGCAAAAGTTACTCGGCAATCTCTTATAATTTGTCACTTACGAGTTTAATAACATATGAATTGGGGTACAATAGACATCCTAAATATAGTCTTTAGTCAACCATCAGTTGTGCAAGCGACTGGAGGTCTATTGCAACCCATGTTTCTCATTCAATATAAGTTGCCTGCTGTTTATTAGCATTATTCACTATCTTCATTAGAACTTGAAGATGCCTGAAAGTCTTAGATTGTCATGGAATGAGTAAAATTAGGTAAAGTATTTTGCCTACTAAAAGATGTATCATGCCCTTTAAATATGTTCCTCTGCAGCAAGAAGTCATATACACTCAGGTAGTACTATATATGTGTCACATTGTGCAGTGCGGGCTTATGGATGTCACAGTGAATATTCGTACTTCAGCCATTGATTTTTGAATGCAGTCCTTGCATGAAATATTAGTTTGCAAATCAGGGCTAAATGGTTATATTCAAACTGATGGGGTATGTCCTGGATATTATAGTTTGGGCTAAAATCCCATTCCTTAAGGGTTAAATCAAGTTCGGTGAATTTTTTAAAATTCCCCAAAAACCATGTTTGCCTTTTGACTTGTATAATTCAACTTCGCGTTGAATTGGTTGTTGCATGGTACTATCATTTGTTATTTCTCCTTTAAGAGCTTACAACAACACACGCTTAGTCTCATTTAGTATCGTACACTTCTCAGTTAGTCTCATTTGCACTGGATTTTAGTTTTTTATCTAACATCTTGTCTACTGTTAAACTACGCAAAGCGTTTTGAAATATTTCAGGTTTGCCACAAACACTCGAAGTGCACAAGCACAACAGACATGAGCTAGAAGAACCACAGTCAGAGATGTTAGATAAAAACTCAGAAAATGTTGGCTCTTGATTATATTTTGCAACTAGAATTTCATTATCACTTACTCAAGACTAAGTGATAATTAGTAGCTGCGCCTACCTTGCTCGAAATTTCTGAAGTTTCTATTGGCTTGTTTAACTCAAAGGAAAAACTAGTTTAAAAGGACTTGCACACGGTCAAGGTTTTGGTCGCGCTATGCCTGCATTTTATGTCAAACAATTCAAACAAGTCACGAAACTCATGCATTTCTACTTGTGATCTATTTCTGAATGTAAGACAAAAACATACCTGTGATATGCACATCTTCAGAGATATCACCGATTCCTTCGGTTCTTACAGGTATGTGCAGAAAATACGGCGGAACGGGGATGGGATATAGCCGGTGGAGGGAGGCGTCGCGGCGGAAAGCTCCGCCTGAAAGGAAGGGTGGACCAGGGGCGGGGTGTAAACTCGCCGTACAGGTCGGCCGGACAGGTCGCCACCGTGCAGTTGACAAATGTTGGGTCTTCGGAACACTGCGTGTCAGCAATTGGATCAGGATCGGGGGCATGGCCAAGCGGTGGGAACTCGGACGGCAGCGGCGGCCATAGTGGATGGTGTGTCGTTGCTGTTATCGCTGATGATGTCCGTCTCCTCCGTTTCTGCCATCTCACGATTTTGCGGTTAACATGGCTCGAGTCGTACCCCTTCCCACCATCGATGATGAACTCCTCGACAGCCATGCCATTCTTTGCAAGGAACTTCAAGAGCCGGACCTGGAAGCAGGTGAGTTCCTCGGCGTCAAACTGCACCACCACCTTCCTCAACGAATTCTGGAGGCAATCCAGGTCGCACGCGCAGCAAAGTTTGTGAATTAGGTCCAAACCATCACAAGAATCTTCCTCGTCGTCATGGCCGTCATTAACAAGTGATCTGCACAACGTGAAATCTGACATGGCCGCGTTCAAAACTGCCGGGTCTGTGGTTTCCTGAAGGTACTCGAGCCAAGAGAACTTGAGTCGCAGTTCACGCAACTCCGGGCATCGACGCAGCAGGTTTACCAAGGCGTTCGCCACGTCGCCGTCGTTACGGATGCACCACCCACAGAGATCTTCAATCTCGAGCACCTCCAGGTTGCAGAAATTATACTGCATGACGCCGTGTAGGTCGGCCATGGAGTAGGCCGTGAGTTTCAGAAACCTTATGTGGCGCATGCTCGTGAGCATGGAGCGACACACCTCCATCGCCTGTGTTGAATCCAAGTACACCACCAGGTGGACCATCTCTAGGCTCAGCGGCTTGTTCTGCTCGAAGGAGAAGTCGGTTCCCCCGAAAGTTACCACTTGGGCGTAGCTGAAGCAGCGGATGCGTGGCGCATCGAGTTTGACATGGCACGCACGGATGTAGAGGTTATTCCCGAAATCGTGGATATCAGCAATGGTGATTGCGGTGGCCGCTGGGCAGTGGAGGAGGTACTCATACTGGTCGTCTTCAAAATACACGGCCTCAAGGCGGAGGTCGGCCAGCCTGGGCGCAGCAGAGATCATGTCCTGAAGCGTGGCAATCTTCGTGCCGCACAGCCGGAGCCGCATCGCCTCGAGGCACGGGAACGCGAGGCGCCGTCGTTTCGGGTGAGGCTTGAGGAGCCAGCCTGTGATCTCGAGGACGCGGAGGGTGGTGACGAATGGCATCCATGTATAGTAGGTGTGCCTGCAGTCCGTCGGACTGGGGCAGTCTTGCCGCTCGACCCGAACCTCCTCGACGCCGGTGACGCCGGTCCCCGCATGAACGTCCTCTTGCTCCTCCTCCTCGTCGTCGGCGTGCGTGGTGTGATCGTGCATGACGAGGGTTACCATCCTGGGGTCACTGCCGTGGGACTTGTACAACTTGAGCGCGCGACAAGCGTCGTCCCACACGCGCCCCGGGAGCAGAGCGCCGCCGGTGGTGACGCAGGAGCGGTGGTCGAAGTTGACGACACCGGTTTCGAGCCAGAGCGGGCGGTGCCATCGCCGGGCGAGCGCGGTGGTGCTGGCTGCCTCTCGGGAGGGCACGAAGGAGAGGACGTGGATAAGCAGGTCATCGGGGAGATTGGAGAGCCGGTCCGGCGGCGCGGCCGCCATGACTTCCATCGTGCGATGCATCGGGATCGAGTTCTGTTAGGACTTGTTTGGCTTCGTTATAGACGGCAAGGTCTGTTAGTTCTGTTAGTGACCGACTAGGTATGGGCCGCAGAGCAAAGCCCATTGGGAGTTTATGTTTTCTCAAAGGTCACATGTTTGCGACCTCAGCATAAATATCGTGACAATACCAACAGAAAAGAGTATCAAATATAATTTATATTATAGATCGCCCGTTAATATTCTCATGTGCCATCTCGCACATGAAAGAATATGTCAAAAATTTGTGGGCCATAGACTCATCGTGGCAGATTGACCTATCTAGGTATCTCTATTCATTTCCGAAAGTTGCAAAACAAAGAACAGTTACAATAGCTTATAGCCCGTGGGACACTTTAGGTTAGACGGTACAAGCCACAAGCGCTGAGAATTTTTCGTCGCGCGAGATTTTTCTTGGTGAAGTTTACCCTGATACTTAAAAGGGTATGTAAAACGCAATTTCTTTATCTTGGCTGACCACGATCTGTCTTATCGCGTGCTCACTCGCCGTGGCCACGCGATCACGATCCGACGTCTCGGCCCACGCGACCGTTTCTGGGGGTGGCAATTTACGGGTTCAGGAATCGGGAGCCGTGCCCACATCTGATCCTTCATTCCCCACTCCCGCACGCCCGCCCCGCAGCTCCTCCGGTGATTTCTTGACGCTCCCGTCGCCATCGCTTTGCGCTGCGACCGCCGCCGATGGAGAAGGGGGTTGAAACGAAGGAACATTCCATCGGAGGGACGGGTGCAGATTGGTTGGAGGTGGAGGGGAGAGGAGGGGAGGCACCATATGAAGTGATGTACTATAGTCACTGGATTAAATGGTACCTAATAGACCATTATAATCTTTTCGTCTTGGTGCATTATTTTGTTGAAAAATGAGCTTGTAAAGTTCAGCCTTACGATCAAGGGGGAGAATGTTGGATATTTGGATGATCTAGGCTGCTCTCCTAGGTCAACTTTTTCGGCCGCTACAGTAACCGACGTGCTACAGTAGGTCGGTTTTGATGTGCCTTGATCGGAGGCAAAAACCAACTCAAAGTGCTGGTTCCCCTGGTGTGCAGTGCTAATATATAAAGGGCTCTTTTATGGGAGAAGGGGCTACGACTCTCAGTTTTCCTTCTCACCTCCTAAGCTCTATCCACTCTTTGGCTTAATGATCAAGCCTTGCACTGAAACACCGGGAAGAACCAAGCACAAACAGCTCAATCCCTAGGTGATCTGAGCATCCACGGAAGACATGGCTGCATCACAAGATCAAGGTAACCTGCTAATCTTCTCCTTGCGTGGCCCAAACTTGAGCTAGGTGATCCTAGAGGATTCAACATAGCATGCTGGGAATGTTTACATCCTGCACACCACACACATACACAGGTTTTTGACAAGAATTTCATGTCCATATGGTTGCAGGGATGTCAAAAAGGAGCAGGGATGGTGGCAGGGGGAGAATAAGAGGTGATGGGGAAATAACTTACATTTGTTCGAAACTTCTGTTGGCTGAAACCTTTTGTAGAATCCTTTTCTGGTTGTATTTTCTATTTACTGAATCTCTCTAGTTTGCTAGTGGAGATGTAAATTTGTAAGATATGAGTTCTGGAGAGAGATCTCAGATGGGGATTTAATCTATGATCTGTTTTTTGTTTTCGTGTTTGTTTTCATTTAAAACTAGAGACAAAAGCACGGAAGGAGAATAGAAGGTTTTCTGCGTTGCAAAACTGGGGAAAAAGTATTTGCTGCTGGTCCTGCCAAAAGTAGCACGTGGGCGCGCACCATGATGCAGCCAAAACCAACGCGCAGGGGCGATCACGTGGGCTGGACAAAACCATCGAGCGCACTGAACCTTTCCTTTTGTAGCGAATCGTTTGTTTCCATATTTGGGCAGTCAGACTGACCTCGTTGTAGGTTAGATCGTGGTCGACCATAGCAACGTCCTATGTAAAACTGCAAGATTTCTGCCTGGTAGGTGGCTCCAACCGTTGTTGGACGACGGATAGGTTTCTACGTCGGGTTTTTCATGTCCAAGCGCCTGCATTTTTTGCGATTAAGAACCAAAATCGCTACAACAGATATCTTGTTTTTTTTTGAACAAGGAGAGGGGTCCGGAAGGACCCCGAAGCTGCATTTATCCTGCTGTCGGTGGAGAACACATTACACGAGGGACCAAAAAGGAAACAAAAATTACATCTGGGTCCTTAACAATTACAACCAAGACCCTGGAACAGAAATAAGGAAAGCAATCAAGTCCAGGTCGTCGTCCAGCTCCAGCTCCACCGATCTGAGCTTGCATCCAGGCACGGTCGACCGCAGCACCACCGGGGACGAGACCACTTGGGGTACTGCGGCGGGAGCACACCGCACCGGAGCAGGAGGCCTCCACCATGGCATCAAGGCCGGGAGGTTGAACACCACATGTCGACGCGCAACAGGCGCCGGACAGGGAGGGAGTGGCCGCCGCACGACCTGCAGATTCAGCAGTTGTACTGCACAGCGCAGATGGAAGAACTGCCGAGAGGAAACTCCCAGGGTAAGCCGCGGAAGCAGCTTTGCTTCTCCGTCCTCCAGCAACGATCGAAACCAGATGGAGCCAGCGCATCTGCCCACCATGACCTCCATGGCTAGCAGCTGATGGCATCCAATCCGCATCTCCCACCACTGAAGAACCACCACCGAGCTTTATTGAAGGGGACGGCATGATGTTGCCGATCGACTTGGACTCTGACCTCCAGATCGAAGCCAACAGCAACCACCACACGCTCCGCAAGGGGCAGCTCAGCTCCTGCGGCCACTCCCCGATGCCACCTCCAGATCGAGCGAGCTGCGCGCCGCCCCAACCTCTCTCCTCACCTCCACGGCCGGCCGGAGAGTGAGTGAGCACGCTGCATCGCGAGATCCGCAGAGGGCCAGATCCGCCTTTATTGAGGAGAAGGCTTCCAACCACCGCCAACCTTCCGCCATTGAAGCTCACCGGAGCGCGACGAGGTAGACCAGCCCGCGCTAGGCAGCACCAACGGACCGGAGAAGCCCTGCGGCATCTCGCCAAACACCACATGGGACCAAACACCTACAACTAAACCTAAACCTACGCCGAGGGAAAGCAAACCTAGACTGTATAGGATGCCACGGCCACCAACTCCAGCTCCCCTCTGGCCGGCAAAGCCAGCGGAGGAAGAACGGAGCGGCGCCGGGCTGTCAAGGACGACTCTCAAAGGGGGAGGAGAACGGGAGAGGAGAGAGAGAGGAAAGAAGCAATGAAACCAACAGATATCTTGTTGGGTTGGGTCTTCACACGAGAGATCGGGACAGCCCGTGCGTAGCCGGGGCAAAGATGATCCGGACGTCGAGGCCTGCTGGAGGTGGGGTTATCCTAGTGTACTGGACATTATGCAAGCACCAAAACGATATCGTTTTCAACGCTGTGCGGCCTTCTACGGCATATGTTCTTCGTCGTATCCAGGAGGAGGGGACCTTTGGCAGCGACCAGGCATCGCATTGGATGTGTGAATGATGCCAGGGATTTTTTTTATTCTAATACATATATGACATATAAAGGAATTTACATACATGCACGTTGGCAAATATGTCTGATCTTAAGATACGTGACGATATCTTTTTTGGCAAATATTTCTGAAAATTAATGCCCTTCTTCTCAAAAGATTTTCTTTTGGATTACACAAACGGCACATCCGAGATAAACGAGCAATCTGAAAATTAATGCCCTTCTTCTCAAAAGATTTCCTCTAAAGCTGGAGCATATATATTTTGATCTTCCCAAAATATATTTGCATACAGCAATTATGAGCATCCAAATAATTCTGTGCTATAAAATGGGCCGCTCTTCGCCCTCCTTCTCCTCAGTCCTCATCACACACCAAACAGCAGATGCAATGGCTCGTAAGAGGAGGGACAGGGGGAGGCTGAAGATCCAGCGGACCATGGACAACAGGAAGCGCAACACAACGCTGAGGAGGCGCCTCCCCATTCTGCTGAAGAACACCGCCGAGCTCGCCGTCCTCTGTGGCGTCCCCGCTTGCCTCGTGGCGTACCGTCCACCAGCGGTGGCCGATGTGGTGCGCCAGTACAGAGCCGTGCCGGACTTGGACAGGTACAAGCTGGAGAGCACGGACCTCGTCAAGCAGATGAATGACAAGGTGAGAGTGAAGCTGTCCAGAGTCCAGCTGCAGACACGCGAGGAGGAGATGGAGCGCGTGATGGTGGACTTCCTCGCCGGCCGCCGCATCAGCTTCGACGACCTCCCTGCTGACTTGTTCATCTCCGTCCGAATGAAAGTGCAGGGTAAACGCCAGGCCATCCACGCGCGTCTCCAAGAGCTCCGTTCGGCGCCGGCGCTGCTTCCGCCACCTCCTTCTGCGCCTGATGACGTGCAAATGGTTGAACCTTTGGCCATGCTGCAGCCACTAGTAATCAATGTTGCCAACTCCTTTGCCACGACACGCAATCACCCCGACGATGATGGAACCTCAACCACCGCAGCCTGATGGTCCATTGGGTCCTCCTCCCAATGGCCTTGGAGGCTTGGACGGCGAGCCAAGCCATGGTAGCTGCCTCGTTGAGGTGCTCGATCTTGCCGCTGCCGAACCCAAGCCTCGATCCCTAGAACCTCGAGGGCTTCGCTCGTCTGCACTTGTCGTGCTAGTTCATTTAGCTTAAATAAAGGTTGTTTCTGCCGAGTCTCAGGTTATTTCAGATCAGTTGGATGTCGTCGGTTCGGTCATCTGTATTTTCCTTTCACACTCTGCATGAGCGAGCATGGAATTACAAAAAAAAGTCGTGTTGTGTCGTTCTCTTTAATTATGCCTGTGTCCATATAATCGTACGCGAGAAGGTTTGAAAATTAAACCAGGGAATGATTGCAGGGGTAGTGTGGACTTCTCTTGATAATGTTATTTGTTAGTGCTTCCATTTTTCTCATTATGTTTCATGTGTAATCTATGTTATATATGTGTTACCAAGATATGGATATCTTGTAGTAGATTAAGTGCATTCTTTTTTAGACCATGGAGTGTATGGCTTTACTTGCATGTCAGCTTCGATGCCTTTACTTATTATGTGCACGAGTGCATCCTGTGTGAGCATGTACTCCAGAGAATAAGGTCTCCCCTAATCTTTTGGCCCGTAGCACATGATATCAAGAGCTCTGGTTACTCCGATAATCCCAAAGTGTTGTACTGTAATTATTTATTGCCTTCCAAAACCAATTAATTATCTCGTTTTCTTTGCAAATGGAATAGCATATGGGCATGTATACAATGGTAGGGAAAGAGAGTCTTCTCATCCACGTCATCTGAAGAAGACAATAAATATAAGTCGTACAATGAATTATATCTTATTGTCATCTCTATTAAATAATGAGACTTATTTAAATTTTGGTGTGAAATGTGTTGACAAGAGAAGTCACATGGTACAATGGTGAAAAATAGCTTTCTTCTAATTTGAAAGATCATCCCGTAGTTAAGATAATACAAAAAATTATTCTCTCTACTCCTACTAAGTAAAAATCCATCATGGCAACCCCGTTGTACATGTCCTAACTATACCTATGCATCCCGTCTTCACATGGTCATAGCATGTTTGTAGTAGTCAGAGTGACTCTTTGATTTCATCCAATATATAACACCCTGTCGCCCCGTGCAATACAAGGTCATTTTGCTGGTCCTAGTAACACACATAGTAGGTACAATTCCAATACTTAAGTGGCCTAACTACCAAGATACAATAAGAGTCAATTCTAAAATACATGTTCCTTTTAGTAAAAGTGAGTTCTTACTGTCTAACTATTTCTTTGAAACTTCAACGCGTAACTCGAAGTTAACCGCGTGTGTTTCCTACAAGACTCTCCGTAAGAAATTGTTTCACGGGCGAATGTAGCCAATCAATGAAAGTAAAGAGGTAGGCAGGTCTAAAATTTAGAGCAACTAGTTCATGAAAACTTTAAATCTCTAATGCTCTACTGACCATGGTTAAGATCGATCCCAACCATGTCCATATGGAGGAAATATTGGATCCACTACCTATAAAATGGCCCATGCATTGTTGCAATTACCTTTGTGCCAAAGCAAATACAAGGTGCTAAAAAGAGAGGACTTAAGCGTTGGGTGCATGTGTATATATATATATATATATATATATATATATATATATATATATATATAACTCAGCTAAAAAGGAACCTATTCCTGTTTAAGCTAAACAGGAACTTTCTGAACCTTCTCGGATATGCTAAGTGAACCTTCTCGCGCATGACATGTGAACCTTCAGACGGAACATGAAGTGAACTTTTTTCCTGGACATTTTTTCGGAACGAGGTGAACTTTTTTTCTGTATCAAGTGAACCTTCTCGCGCATGACATGTGAACCTTCAGACGGAAAATGAAGTGAACTTTTTTCCTGAACTTTTTTTTTGCAACAACACGTAAACTTTCTGAACCTTCTCGGATATGCTAAGTGAACCTTCTCGCGCATGACATGTGAACCTTCAGACGGAACATGAAGTGAACTTTTTTCCTGGACATTTTTTCGGAACGAGGTGAACTTTTTTTCTGTATCAAGTGAACCTTCTCGCGCATGACATGTGAACCTTCAGACGGAACATGAAGTGAACTTTTTTCCTGAACTTTTTTTTGCAACAACACGTAAACTTTCTGAACCTTCTCGGATATGCTAAGTGAACCTTCTCGCGCATGACATGTGAACCTTCAGACGGAACATGAAGTGAACTTTTTTCCTGGACATTTTTTCGGAACGAGGTGAACTTTTTTTTGTATCAAGTGAACCTTCTCGCGCATGACATGTGAACCTTCAGACGGAACATGAAGTGAACTTTTTTCCTGGACTTTTTTTCGGAACGAGGTGAACTTTTTTTCTGTATCAAGTGAACCTTTTTTTTCTGATCGAAGTGAACTTTTTTATGAATGAAGTGAAAACTTTCTGAACTGTCTCAGCGATGATATGTGAACCTTCTCGCGCGGACCTTTTTTATGATCGAAGTGAACTTTTTTTATGAACGAACTGAAAACTTTCTGAACTGTCTCAGCGATGATATGTGAACCTTCTCGCGCCGAACATGTGAACCTTCAGACGAAATATGAAGTGAACTTTTTTCCTGAACAATTTTCGGAACAAGGTGAACTTTTTTTCTGAATGAAATGAACTTTTTTTAAACTACAAATGGACTTTTTTCTGAGAAAGGTGAACCTTTCTTCTGAATGTTTTTTCCTGAACGAGGTGCTGCTCACATCGACACTTCAGCAGCAGACCAGCAGTGTACACGAGTGCTGTATCATTTGTAATATTTTTGTACTGAACTTGCACAACTGATCAGGGCGGGGGTCGACGGCAGCACTGGATCAGGGCGCGCAGAGAAGGTAGCCGGCGGCAGCACCGACGCAAATAGCCTGGAGAAGAAATGGTAGCGCGTGCGGTGGAGGTTGTCGTGGTCTGCCGAAAATCGAGCGGCGACCACGGAGGTCCGGGGACGGTCGCCGGGCAGGCGAGGACGCGAGGTGGCGCGCGTCTGGTGGAGGTTGCCGTGGTCTGCCGGTCGGGTGCGGGCGGCGCGGTGGCCGACGGCGCCGTGTGGGGAGGGCGGCGCGGTGGATCCCAGGGGGGGCGCCGGCGTGGTAAATTCCCGTGGCGGCGGGGCGGTGGTCGGGGAGGAGCAAGGGCGCGGCGCCATCCCGAGGCGGCGGCGATGCGGGCTCCTCGACCTCGTGGGGGCCGCGGCGGAGCAGGGGAGGCAGGTCGGCGCGGCAGGCGAAGGAGGCGGCGGAGCACGTGAGGATGGGCTCACGCGCCGTTACGGAGGAGGAGAGGCCGAGGTGGGCGCGCGGTGGCGGAGCAGGAGAGGTCGGGCGGGCGCGCGGCGACGGAGTAGCGGAGGCCGGCACGCGCGTCGCGGCTGAGGAGGGAAGGCCGGGGTGGGCACGCGGCGGTGGAGGATGGAAGGCCGAGCGGGCGCACGGGGTCACCGGTGGGGGCGGCGCGCGGGGGGGAACCGGCCGTGGCGGCGCGCCGGGTCGCCGGCGAGGCCAGGGCGTGCCACCGGCCGGCGGGGAAGATGGTGAGGAGGAGATGGGGGCGTGACGCGGGGAAGAAGGTGAGAAGAAGATGGGGACGGGTTGCCTCTATTAGTTTCTACGGTTCGGGTTAAAAGGAATGATTCCTGTTTAAGTTAAGTAGGAATCTCTTAAGGCAGATTCCTGTTTAGTCCTGCCCTATATATATATATATATATATTCCAGCTATTCAAGAACCTGTTTCTGAATAACTATTCAGAGCACCTTTTCTGAACTTCCGTGTCTATACTATGTTAACTTCCGGACGGAACTCTCAGATTTTCTGCTTTGCGGACAGTATCTTCAACGTCATTTTCTAACCGTTTATCGGAATAACGCATGCGATATACCGTTGAAAAGGTATGGAAATTGCGCACCTTTTTTTTTGCCTTGACGGGTTTTCCAAATTCATTACGGTTTTAAAAACAATTTTAGAAATACTAAACACAGTTTTCACGAATTTCTCGGCTTACGTACTGTTTCTTGGCCGCCATTTTTAAACCGCTTGTCGGATGGATGCAAATGATACGCCCTTGGAACGCTATGAAAAATGCGCATCTGTTTCGTATTGACAGGTTTTCCAAATTCATTACGGTTTTAAAACAATTTTGAAAATACTACACTCGGTTTTCGCGAATTTCTGTGTTTTTGCACAGTTTTTCGGATTTCAAACCGCTTATCGGATTGATACAAATGATACATCTTTGGAAAGGTATGGAAAATGCGCACCTTTTCTATACCTGGCTAATTTCCAAATTCCTTACGGTTTAAGAGCAGTTTCAGAAACAAGCAATACTGTTTTCTGAAATTTAGATCCAGCGGACAGTGTTTTGCCAATTAATTTCAAACTGTTTATCGGAATGTCACAAATGATACAGCGTTGGAAAGGTATCGATAAAGAGAAATTTTTTTGTATAGAAAGTTTTTCCAAATTCGGTACAGTTTTTGATTAATTGTGAAAATACGAAAAACGGAAAACAATATGACATGGGAACGATTCAAAATTGACACGTTTGTGTTCGTCGGATGGAGTAAGTTGGTATGGGAGAGTTAAATTAGAGTCATGTACTTGCCAATTACACGTGGGGGCGGTCGATTAGGCCAACCGGAGCTCGTAGTGATGATTTCAATGTGTAGGATTTCCGCCCAGAAAAACAGAGTATAAGAACTTCCTTCTATTCGGCAGAGAGCCTCTTGGTATGAGGCAGTGAACTTCTGGGTATGTGTTAGTGAACTTCCGATCGCGGATTTTTTAGTTCCATGTGACGCACTATTTATGTCGTTATTTTCAAACCGTTTGTCCAAATCATGCATATGATATACCGTTGAAAAGGTTTTCAAATTCAACATCTTTTTCGTGTTGACCATTCTTCAAAATTCTTCATGGTTTGAGAGTAGTTTTATTGTTAGGAAAATTGTGAACCTCGGGTATGGACAAATCAAACTCCTGTTTTAATCGAGCACCTTTTTCTAAACTTCCGTTCGTATACTATGTTAACTTCCGGACGGAACTCCCAGATTTTCTGTTTTGCGGACAGTATCTTCAACGCCATTTTCGAACCGTTTATCGGAATGACGCATGCGATATACCGTTGAAAAGGTAGAGAAATTGCGCACCTTTTTTGTCTTGATGGGTTTTCCAAATTCTTTACGGTTTCAAAACAATTTTAGAAATACTAAACTCAGTTTTCGCCAATTTGTCCGTTTTGGTACTGTTTGTTTGCCGTCATTTTCAAACCGCTTGCCGGATGGATGCAAACGATATGCCGTTGGAAAGCTATGGAAAATTCGCATCTGTTTCATCTTGACTAGTTTTCCAAAATCTTCACGGTTTTAAAACAATTTTAGAAATACTACACTCAGTTTTCGCGTATTTCTCCGTTTTCGTATTGAATTTTGGATGCCATTTTCAAAGCGCTAGTCGGATCGATGCAAATGATACGTCGTTGGAAAGCTATGGAAAAGTCGCATCTTTTTTATCTCTTGCAAAATTTCCAAATTCTTTACAGTTTAAGAGCAGATTTCAAAATAAACAATAAACTTTTAGATCCAGCGGACAATATTTTGCCAATTACTTTCAAACGGTTTATCGAAACTTAACAAATGATATGGCGTTGGAAAGATATTGACAAGACGCAACTTTTTGTATAGAAATGTTTTCAGAATTCAATACTGATTTTGATTAATTTTGAAAATACAATAATCGGGGAAAACGAGATGACATGAGAATAATTCAAAATTGACACGTTTGTGTTGCTCGGATGAGTTGTGTAGGCATGGGAGAGTTAAATTAGACTTATATACTTACCAATTGCATGTGGGGCGGTTGATTTTGGCCAACCGGACATCGTAGTGATGATTTCAATGTGTATGATTCCCGTCCAGGAAAACTGAGTATCCGAACTTCCTCCTATTTGGTGATGAACTTCTGGCTATGAGGCGTTGAACTTCTGGGTATGTGTTAGTGAACCTCCGATCGCGGATTTTTTTGTTCTGTGTGGCGCACTATTTTATGTCGTTATTTTCAAACCGTTAGTCCAAATGATGCATATGATATACCGTTGAAAAGGTTTTAAAATTCAGCATCTTTTGTGTGTTGACCATTTTTTCGAAATTCTTCATGGTTCGAGAGCAGTTTTCAATATACCAAACTGCAGTTTTTTAAATTCAGTTTTTTAACATGTTTTGTTATTTCGAGTGAACTTCGATATCATATACATTGAACTTCGAATTTTTTTGAGAGTGAACCTCAGAGTGCTTTTTTTCTAGATTCTTTTTACTCGTTCATTAATTAATTTTTTCTTTAATAAAAAAGTGAACGTCTGACATGAATGAAATGAACTCCCGACGTGTAACCGTTAACCTCCTTCTCAAAAAATATGAAAAGTTTTACTCACGAATGAATTTTAGTTTTGTTAGGAAAAATGTGAACCTCAAGTGTGGACAAATCGAACACCTGTTTTAATCTTCCCGCAATAAAAAAATTAATTTCATTTTGAAAATAAACATTTTAGGAATTGCAGAAGTAAGGAAAATGAACTTCAGGCGGTGTTCAAAGCGAACTCCCAATAAAGTAGTAAACGTCCAACACATTTTATTATGAATTTCCAACGCGTTTATGTTGAACAACTGCTCGGTACAAAGTAAACCCCTCGAAGCTTAAGGGTGAACTTTCTTCTATGTTCCTGATAAACTTCCGATAAAAGAGTAATTATTCGACGCGGTCGAGGAGAACTGAACTCCCGATCTAAAAATAGCGAACCTCCGAGATGGACGATCTGAACTCCCTATTTTGAAAGAGCGAACCACATCGCTGCTTTGAAACTCCAAACATTTAATAATTTATTCTAAACCTCCCGTAGTACAAGCAGCAAAAAACAAGCAGCCACTAAAGGTTCAGCACCAGCTGCTGTTTGTAGTTATAAGAAATCTGAAACTCAACTTTTTATGTCGTTAATGCACTGGCAAGATGGGGATCGCGATTAGGAGCGCTGGACGAATGACCACCACACCACCGAACCTACATGTAGTGGCGAACTACCACAGCAGGGGTACTGACGAAGCTCAATACATCCTTGTTCAAAAACTGAGAAAAACTCGGACGCATTTAATTAAAGTGAATTTCCGACTTGTGAACTCGGACGCCGTCACCTCTGTAGGCTCCGATGCTTTGTACCCAACTAATTCAGTGAGATCTGTCCCCATGCCATGCTGCATGATTCAGGCTACTTTTCCACATCTTTTGATTTGGCTTGGGTTACACCAAGCATCAGAATCCATCTGCCGGTAAAAAAAAAAATCGCTGTGTTCTCAGTCAGTAGACGGTGTTGAGCTACTGTTTGTAGACGGCGTCCAGCATCAGAAGCCAACCATTGCAGCACAGTACCACCACGTGTACGTATAGTATGTACGCCACAGTATGGGGCTTTTCCTACCTCCTATAACATGCAACCCGAGCCCTCCAGCGAGGGCATCGGTTCCGCTATACGCACTTTGACACTTATATTTTGCTGCACCAGAATTCCGTCAAAAGAGATAAATTGCATATTCTGATAGCACAAGGGGTTTAAATAGCGAGTACTACATTCCTATCCGTGTACTCCAGCTGGGTGGGTGCGAAGTGCTAAGCCAACCACATGCATTAAAAATAGGGAGGTTTGATATGTTTCGAAGTTGACATTTCGTGAAGACTTGCTACTAAGTCCTAAACAAACAAATTGGGAACAAATTATCAAGTGGTCAGATCTCGAAATCCTTTTTAGAACGAGATATAGATGCCTTCGATAAAAGACCCAAGTAGTTTACGGACCAGAGACAATTCATGTCTTGTCACCTGGGGGTTGTTGGCCCAGTTCATCCGTATTTTGCGGCCTACCTCACACGTATCACTACCAGAAACAGTCATATTGCGGTATTGCAGAGTGAATTTATCGACTCGGCAAATATATATGCGGCATTGCCTAGTGTCACCGCAGAACACTATGCCACAAAAAAACAATCGGCGTATACTCGGGTTTGCTGGGCAAGACACTCGGGAAAAAAGATACAACCGGCATAATTTCAGACACATGTCCATTTTAACCGTCTTTACTGGTAGATGGATTTCAGGACTGATTTTGCCGAGTGTTTGTTGAAAAACACTCGGCAAACAAGTAAAACATAATAGTATGCATAAATATGTTTCAATTTTGAAGAGCTAACTTTTGAAGTTTTAGTTTATTTTTGATTATTTACTATTTGCTAGAGCTCTTTAATAGGGAAAATGAAATACTCCCTCCGTACTAAAAATATTAGATGTTTGCCTTTTCACGTATCTAGACCTGTTTTAGTGTAATATTCATATGAATCTACATACTAAAACACGTCTAGATACGTGCAGTCCAGAAAAGGGTAAATCATCTTATATTTTGATACAGAGTGATTAATGGCTAAGCTTATCAATAATTCATTTTTTGTTGGCACAAAGCCTTATTTTGGTTATATGAGCTTACGAAAAATACGATGTTGTACTTGCTTCATGATGATATGCGCGTGGTGGAACCGGTCCCGAGACACGGATCATCATTCCTATTGCTCCACGTGTCTTCCCGTAGTCAGCATCAGACGTGTCACCACTTCCGGGGAGACAATGATAGCCCAATACGCCGAAACATGTTGCTCCTATTATACAAATAATTGAATTGCCCGATGCTAAATAAGATCGCTAAATTAAAAAGGATGCACATGATGTGAATGGCAAATACTAAGTACCATGAGTACGATAATTTATTTTGTTACTAAATTAAAGGGGGTATGCACAATGTCAACACCCAATACTCGGTAACAGCAACGATGATTCACATCTAGAGATGCATGCATGGCATCCTGTTAGAACGGAGGAGTCTAGTCATGTGCATCTTTGTTGCACATTTTACTGACCACATTACAATCCTAGTGTGGATCGGTTTGCACTCGGTCAAGGACTGTTGGACTGCGTCTGTTCTCATCCCCGGGGCACCAAGAAGGCCGTCGCTTCCATGATCACTCTTGTCTTCTGGAAGCTTTGGAATGGACGCAACTACAGAGCCCATCTCTCCAACCTCCCTAACTTAATCATCGCGGACATCAAAGAGGAGGCTAGAATGTGGGTGTTGGCGGGTGCAAAATGTATGGTGATCTTCATACCGGTACTCCGTTTTGTTTTCGCTTTATGTGCCCCTAACACGCCTGTTCCGTGTTGGGCGAGGTGATGGTTTCGGCCATGTACTCCGTAAACCCTTTTCCTCTTAATCAATGAGAATGACAAGCCTTTTGCCTCGTTTGAAAAAAAAATCCTAGTGTGATGTCTAAAAGTCAACGAGCTAATGCTATCGCATCATCTGATCGATCACATAGCATGCACCCGACAGAAACAATATTAATGGACGTAGTTTGTATTCAGACGCAATCCAGAGCTGGATCACCACATGTACAAGACTTATACCAAGCAAAGTCTTTGTGTTACGTCCTATACTATATGTATGCTTGGATTCTTAATAAGACGTTGTTTAATTCAAAGCGCGTCCCAGCAAATTTCGTGAACATGATCTGGTTGATGACATGCCATGTTTCCCCGTCTGCTTATATAATGCTCTGCACGCAAGGTACCTACACAACAACATCCCAAACCACGATCAGCATAGCAAAGGAGAGGAGAACCCAGATCGTCGAAGAACTAGCATCATGACGATCATCCACCACCACAGCCACCCTTGCCCGCTGGTCCGGTACGAGTGCGGCGCCTTCACCTGCAACGGCTGCGGCCGTGGCGGCAGGGGATCTCGCTACCGCTGCCACAACTGCGACTTCGACCTGCACCTGTCCTGCGCGACCTACACCTTTCCCTGCCATAGGCACGCGCTGACGTACGAGCCGCGCTGCCCCCAGGGCGTCCAGGTCATCTGCGACGCCTGCAACACGCAGGTCTGCGGCGCTCACTACGGCTGCGGCGGGTGCAACTTCCAGGTCCATCCTTCCTGCGTCCAGCGCCGAATCGTCGTCCCGTCGGCGCCCCGCTCTTGTGGGAGCTGCCCCGTCTACTGTGTCTACTGCGTCCGCTGCAACCCCCGCCGCGCTGTTGATGATTTCCCCATGATATGTTTCTATGAATATTGTTCTATCATCTGCGTTACTATTGTAAATTTCTTGGATTTCATAAGGTCCTGTATCATTTATTGTTTTTTTTACCATTTTATTGTGTTGTCTTCGGTATCTAAATGTATGCGTGAATGAGCTTCCCAGATTATTATTGATGTCACATTTCTGATGTCGATTGGCATCACGCGACTTCAAAATTCTACTTACAGCCGGTTTGCCTGTATACATCAGACGTTCAAACAGAATGACGAAATCCTAGCTTTAGAGTGAAAGAAGGCTGGGATCGATCAAATATAGATCATAGCTTTTTTCATAATGAAATCCTTTCACTTGTTGTCATTTTATATGTACAAGTTGGCAAGAAAACTAATAAACTTGTAATATCTCAATTTTAAAAATTACCAAGGGTGCTGAAAAATTCAGTCGTCTATATGAAAAGATGGCCTGATTTTTGCACATCATCGAAAGTACTGTTTAATTCGAGAGGACACAAAAAATAATTTGTGATGTACATTAAGATTTATTGCTTTAAAACAATAAGTAATACTGGAATTTTTTAATAGCCAGAAGTAGTACTAGAAAAAAAAGAATTAGCATGTTACCGCGAATGTCGCCCTAGACCGATATGGTAAGAACACCTAAGCATGTTTCTACTTAATTAAATGTTGGCCAAAATGATATATTCAATAAACTTGGCATGTAATGTTCTAAAATTTCAGCGCGGCAAACAATTATAATTTAACCTATGCATTACAGTTTAATTGTATTCATTCGACTTTAATTCATGCCTCATGTTCCAAACATATAGTTAATAATTTATGGGTCTTTTTGCCGAAGGAGATTTGAACTTTGACATGCATTATCCGCAACGGTCAACACTGCCGCACTTCAAGAGCAACCCATCCCCGCCACCACACCAAGACGCAACGCAAGATCAAACTCAATGCACTAGCTCGGACTGCACAAGCCTCTCGTCAGCGCTAGCAACACCTTCGACAAGCAGGAGCATGGGCCGGGAGACCACAATTCGTACTAGCACCATCAGCATCCGCCCCACCATGACGGTGACAAAAGAAAATCGAAAATCTAAAGAAGTTAGAACTAAAACACACACACACAGAGACATGAACAGGAGCTCCCCTCCCCCTGGCGATCGGAGAAGGCGAGCATCATGGGTTTATTTCTCCACGAGATTTGTGTAAATGTTTTTATGTACATACATTTGATGTGAGGGGGTAATATTTTATTCTCAAAGGGTATGACGAAATACATACATATATGCATTCCGGCAAATATTTCTGGCTTGAAAATACACTACACCTACAGACGAAATGTTTTTGGGAAATATTTCTGTTTTTGTGCTTGGATGAAATATTTCCGTTATATTAGACGCATGAAGCACATGGGATAAATGAGAATCTAAACATTAAAACCCTTCTCCTCAAAAGATTTCCTCTAAGCTGTAGAATATATATCGTGATCTTTGAAAGAATATTTACGCACAACAATTATGATGATCCAAATAATTTAGTGCTATAAAAAGTCCCGCTCTCCTCCCTTCCTCTCCTCAAACAGCAAACAACAAAGAGCAGAAGAAATGGCTCGTAGGGGGAGAGAGAAGGGTCGGGTGAAGATCCAGTGGATCATGGATGCCAAGAAGCGCAGTAAGACGCTGAAGAGCCGGCTCCCGGTGCTGGTGAAGAAGGCCCGTGAGCTGGCCGTGCTCACCGACGTCCCCGTCTGCCTAGTAGCGTACCGTCCCGGCGAGGCTGAGCCGGTGACCTGGCCTTCGCCGGGGGAGGCCGTGGACGTCGTGCGGGAGTACAGAGCCATGCCGGGCTTGTGGAAGCTCAAGAACAAGCTGGACAGCACGGATTACGTCGAGCAGATGAATGACAAGGTGAAGGTGAAGCTGACGAAGGCCCAGCTGCAGACACGCGAGGAGGAGAAGAAGCGCGTGATGGTGGACTTCCTCGCCGGCCGCCGCGTCAGCTTCCACGACATCCCTACTGACCTGTTCGTCTCCGTCGGAATGAAAGTGCAGGGTAAACGCCAGGCCATCCACGCGCGGCTCCAACAGCTCCGTTCGGCGCCGGCGTTGCTTCCGCCACCTCCTTCTGCGCCCAATGAAGTGCAAATGGTTGAACCTTTGGCCATGCTGCCTCCACCGGTGCCTCTTCAGATGACGGCAGCTCCTCTTCTGCAGAATGACGTCGCGGTGACCCCAATGATGGTGGAACCTCCACCACCCCAGCACCATGGTCCTGCTCCCATGACTTTGGACGGTGAGCCACGCCATGGTAGTTACCTCTTCGAGGTGCTCGACGCCTTCGGCGACCCCGGCGATGGCAGCGCCCTCCCCAGCACCGAGGAAATGCATGCAGTCTTCGTGCAGGCTGGGATATTCTCACCATCGCTGCCGAACCCAAGATTCAATCCCTAGCATCCCAAGGGCTTCGCTCGACTGCACTCCTTGCGCTAGTTTGTTTTGCTTGAATAAATGTTGTTGCTGCATGACCGAGCATGCAATCTCCAAAAAAAACTTGGTCATGTTGTGTTGCTCTATTTATGTCTGCATGTGTTCGTTGTACCTGGTCAGGAAGTATTGAAAATTACATCAAGGCTAATTTTCTCATTTTGTTTCATGTCCAGTGATCCAGTCTATATATGTTATCTCTGTGTTATCAAACTAGATATGGACATATGGTGTAGTAGTAGATTACGTAAGTGCACTCTTTCTAAGGCCCTGATGTATGGCTTTACTCGCGTTCCTTCGGCAATGCCTTTCCTTCTGGACACCCGTGAGAGCAACTGAGCACATGTAATGCAGAGAAGAACCTTATGGTGCGTTAGCCAACATTGTGTGCAATGATGTGTATCAGGATCGCATGACATGCTATATCAAGATCTCATGTCACTAACATATATAGGACTAAAATATTTCGCTGTAATTGTTATCATGCCTTCGTGAATTGTTTAATTGTATTTCATTGGGAACGCATTTTGTATATGTCTACCAATGCATATCCGGTCTCCACATTTTTTTCCCGAAAATGGGAGTTACCCCGGTCTCTACATCAAAGAGATGCATACGACCTTCATTTCAATCCGGTTTCCAGATGATTGGAGCAAGTAGTTTTTAGAAGTGTTTGAATATATTATGGTATTTCTTATTGCAGTTGGTAGCTACCTATTTCGTGAAATAGTTTATAAACACAAATAATTCATCTGGTGCAAATATACATGAAAATATAATTTTAGACTCTATACAAATGTAGACACTACGGTTTGCCGACTAGTTTATGGGAATTCTTAGTAGCAATGGTGTAGCATTTCTTTTTATTCACAAAATACATCAAACACCATTTGATTGGCCGATCGGTTGGTTTACTCGATGACACAGTAAAAACTAGTGGTAAGTATCATCATGAAAATGAATTACTATGATCTGTACAAAAGATGAACAAATTTGGTTCGAGTCGATCTCAGTCAACTATTGTAGAACATTCCTCCATATTATTGTGGTATTGATTGTGCACATCCTTATTTTTACTACTTGTGAAACGTTTAATTATTCGAAAGTTTCAGGAAAAGCTGGATGCACACATTGCTAGAGACGAAGAGGAGATCCCAAGGATAACTAGAAGAAGCAAGGAACTTATTTATTTATTATGCCTAGCAAAAATCATACATTCCCATACATGTACTGCAACTTTATTATGTTTGCAGTCGTGAGACCAGTATAGAATAGAGAACAAGATAGTTAGAGATAAGTTAGAAAAACATAAATTAAACCAAGACAACATACTAATAGCGTCCGCACACATCATACTGATTCCATCAAGATTTAGAGGACATCCATGTCCCTCCCAAATGGCACAATAATCAAATAGGATCGTGGTGCAGCTAGTGAATAAAGGTGACACAAGTGATGTTAACATGCTTTAGTAGCAGAGCAAATACTTGCACGGTTGAGGATTTATCAGACAATTTAATTATAGGATTTGGGAATAAGTTGAGCAACTACTTGCCTTATTATCAAGACTCTATGCACTAATGGTAATATTTTATAAGAATTTCCCTTCGAATAAATTTAAGCTCTCTTTTATAAATTTTGTATTATATTTCTCACCTGTCTCGGAACCAGCCATTATAATTATGCTTCCTAATTAAATACATATCATGAGACTGAGTGCATTAGTTCACATTATTTGTTGTCTCTGTAATTTTCTTGCATTCATTAAGGTTTTTCATGGCGTGTTATACTAGTTTACACCTTGTTGTTATGGATCCTTTTTGGGGCACAACTCCATATAATGCTGTTTCCACGCATTTGTACTGTTTAAGCAACTCCAAACTGCTTTTGCATGCTTTGTTTTACACAAATTACCTCATTTAATAACAAACAAAGCGCATAAGTTACTATGAATTGTTTTAAATTCAACTTGCTTTGATTTTATTAATGTTGAGAATACTATTGTAAGGTTCTACTAAGTTGTGGGATACCATGAAATGTCATAAATATTATATATTGTTGGCAAAAGTTACTCGGCAATCTCTTATAATTTGTCACTTACGAGTTTAATAACATATGAATTGGGGTACAATAGACATACTAAATATAGTCTTTAGTCAACCATCAGTTGTGCAAGCGACTGGAGGTCTATTGCAACCCATGTTTCTCATTCAATATAAGTTGCCTGCTGTTGATTAGCACTATTCACTATCTTCATTAGAACTTGAAGATGCCTGAAAGTCTTAGATTGTCATGGTATGAGTAAAATTAGGTAAAGTATTTTGCCTACTAAAAGATGTATCATGCCCTTTAAATATGTTCCTCTGCAGCAAGAAGTCATATACACTCAGGTAGTACTATATATGTGTCATATTGTGCAGTGCGGGCTTATTGGATGTCACAGTGAATATTCGTACTTCAGCCATTGATTTTTGAATGCAGTCCTTGCATGAAATATTAGTTTGCAAATCAGGGCTAAATGGTTATATTCAAACTGATGGGGTATGTCCTGGATATTATAGTTAGGGCTAAAATCCCATTCCTTAAGGGTTAAATCAAGTTCGGTGAATTTTTTAAAATTCCCCAAAAATCATATTTGCCTTTTGACTTGTATAATTCAACTTCGCGTTGAATTGGTTGTTGCATGGTACTATCATTTGTTATTTCTTCTTTAAGAGCTTACAACAACACACGCTTAGTCTCATTTAGTATCGTACACTTCTCAGTTAGTCTCATTTGCACTGGATTTTAGTTTTTTATCTAACATCTTGTCTACTGTTAAACTACGCAAAGCGTTTTGAAATATTTCAGGTTTGCCACAAACACTCGAAGTGCACAAGCACAACAGACATGAGCTAGAAGAACCACAGTCAGAGATGTTAGATAGAAACTCAGAAAATGTTGGCTCTTGATTATATTTTGCAACTAGAATTTCATTATCACTTACTCAAGACTAAGTGATAATTAGTAGCTGCGCCTACCTTGCTCGAAATTTCTGAAGTTTCTATTGGCTTGTTTAACTCAAAGGAAAAACTAGTTTAAAAGGACTTGCACACGGTCAAGGTTTTGGTCGCGCTATGCCTGCATTTTATGTCAAACAATTCAAACAAGTCACGAAACTCATGCATTTCTACTTGTGATCTATTTCTGAATGCAAGACAAAAACATACCTGTGATATGCACATCTACAGAGATATCACCGATTCCTTCGGTTCTTACAGGTATGTGCAGAAAATACGGCAGAATTACGGGGATGGGATATAGCCGGTGGAGGGAGGCGTCGCAGCGGAAAGCTCCGCCTGAAAGGAAGGGTGGACCAGGGGCGGGGTGTAAACTCGCCGTACAGGTCGGCCAGGCGGACAGGTCGCCACCGTGCAGTTGACAATGTTGGGTCTTCGGGACACTGCGTGTCAGCAATTGGATCAGGATCGGGGGCATGGCCGAGCGGTGGGAACTCTGACTGCAGCGGCGGCCATACTGGATGGTGTGTCGTTGCTGTTATCGGTGATGATGTCCGTCTCCTCCGTTTCTGCCATCTCACGATCTTGCGGTTAACATGGCTCGAGTCATACCCCTTCCCACCATCGATGATGAACTCCTCGACAGCCATGCCATTCTTTGCAAGGAACTTCAAGAGCCGGACCTGGAAGCAGGTGAGTTCCTCGGCGTCAAACTGCACCACCACCTTCCTCAACGAACTCTGGAGGCAATCCAGCTCGCACGCGCAGCAAAGTTTGTGAATTAGGTCCAAACCATCACAAGAATCTTCCTCATCGTCATGGCCGTCATTAATAATTGATCTACACAGCGTGAGATCTGACATGGCCGAGTTCAAAACTGCCTGGTCTGTGGTTTCCTGAAGGTACTCGAGCCAAGAGAACTTGAGTCGCAGTTCACGCAACTCCGGGTATCGACGCAGCAGGTTTACCAGGGCGTTCGCCACGTCGCCGTCGTTACGGATGCACCACCCACAGAGATCTTCAATCTCGAGCACCTCCAGGTTGTAGAAATTATACTGCATGACGCCGTGTAGGTCGGCCATGGAGTAGGCCGTGAGTTTCAGAAACCTTACGTGGGGCATGCTCGTGAGCATGGAGCGACACACCTTCATCGCCTGTGTTGAATCCAAGTACACCACCAGGTGGACCATCTCTAGGCTAAGCGGCATGTTCTGCTCGAAGGAGAAGTCGGTTCCCCCGAAAGTTACCACTTGGGCGTAGCTGAAGCAGCGGATGCGTGGCGCATCGAGTTTGACATGGCACGCACGGATGTAGAGGTTATTCCCGAAATCGTGGATATCAGCAATGGTGATTGCGGTGGCCGCTGGGCAGTGGAGGAGGTATTCATACTGGTCGTCTTCAAAATACACGGCCTCAAGGCGGAGGTCGGCCAGCCTGGGCGCAGCAGAGATCATGTCCTGAAGCGTGTCAATCTTCGTGCGGCACAGCCGGAGCCGCATCGCCTCGAGGCACGGGAACGCGAGGCGCCGTCGTTTCGGGTGAGGCTTGAGGAGCCAGCCTGTGATCTCGAGGACTCGGAGGGTGACGAATGGCATCCATGTATAGTAGGTGTGCCTGCAGTCAGCCGGGCTGGGGCAGTCTTGCCGCTCGACCCGAACCTCCTCGACGCCGGTGACGCCGCTCCCCGCATGAACGTCCTCTTGCTCCTCCTCGACCGCATCGGCGTCCACCTCCTCCTCGTCGTCGGCGTGCGTGGTGTGATCGTGCATGACGAGGGTCACCATCCTGGGGTCACTGCCGTGGGACTTGTACAACTTGAGCGCGCGACAAGCGTCCCGGGAGCAGAGCGCCGCCGGTGGTGACGTAGGAGCGGTGGTCGAAGTTGACGACACCGGTTTCGAGCCAGAGCGGGCGGTGCCATCGCCGGGCGAGCGCGGTGGTGCTGGCTGCCTCTCGGGAGGGCACGAAGGAGAGGACGTGGATAAGCAGGTCATCGGGGAGATTGGAGAGCCGGTCCGGCGGCGCGGCCGCCATGACTTCCATCGTGCGATGCATCGGGATCGAGTTCTGTTAGAACTTTTTTTAGGACTTGTTCGGCTTCGTTATAGACGGCAAGGTCTGTTAGTTCTGTTAGTGACCGACTAGGTATGGGCCGCAGAGCAAAGCCCATTGGGAGTTTATGTTTTTTTTTATGTAAATGATGCTATGGCCTGTGGTACGACTACTCTAAAACTGACCCTGTTCAAGTAAGGTCGTAGTTTATGTTTTTTAAAAGGTCACATGTTTGCGACCTCAGCATAAATATCGTGACAATACCAACAGAAAAGAGTATCAAATATAATTTATATTATAGATCGCCCGTTAATATTTTTTTGCGAAACACAGTACAACGCAGACGCTCACATACATGTCACACACTCACCCCTATGAACGCACACACGCACACCCTACCCCTATGAGCACCTCCGAAAGACTGAGCCTCGCCCGTTAATATTCTCATGTGTCATCTCGCACATGAAAGAATATGTCAAAAATTTGTGGGCCATAGACTCATCGTGGCAGATTGACCTATCTAGATACTGAAATAGCTTGGTTAATCTTTCACTTGTTATGAGACACAAACTAACTATATCGGAGTATCATGCTTAAAGAGAAAATCAACTGATAATTTTTTTACTACTTCATACTTGATGAACTGCATCAAGAAATTAGCAGATCGAGTCGACGGGGAACTCTGACAGCGCCGCATGAACGCGCGAGTGAAGGAGTCCCGGCGGGATGGGATGCGGCCGGCGTCAGGAGGTGGCGGCGGCCACGGGAGGGGTTCGGCATTAGAAACCACAGGAGAAAGTGAAGTGCGTGGAGAGAGTGTGCGGCTAGGGTTGGGACTTGGGAGAGACTGCAAGTGTGAGATGGGAGTCGGGGATCTTATAGGCACGCCAACTTGTGGGATTACTGGGGCAACAGACATTCGTTAAGCTCTGTTTACGATGAGCACAATTTTGGCAACGGAGGTAGTTTCGGAACCGTTGGCAATATATTAGCAACGGATAAATATGCACAACCGTTTCCGATGTAATCGCACGAGGCTAGCCCTCGCGGGGCTCCTTTTCCGTCGCCTAACTCGTGTCGTTTTCATATAGAGGTATCCGATGTGTCATTCTGTGACGCCTACTTGATGTCTGGGCAACTCCTACTAGACGTCTGGGCAACTGATCCTGGTTTTCTGATACTAGTTTGTACGAGACATTCCCCACAAATGTCCATCCAAAAAAAACCACTGCATGCATTGAGCATGGAGCAAACAAAAATCCACCCCACTCTCTGGATGCCCTACTGGACGTCTGGGCAACTACTACTGGACGTCCGGGCAAATCGTACTAAACGTCTAGGCTACTCCTGCCACACGTCTGGGCAACTCTCCCATGGTTCCTCGCAAATTCAACAGATACCTCTAATAGCCATGCAACTAGCAGTTCCCCCACACCATCTGAACGAAAATCAAAGAATGCGGATTTCATAGATACCTCTGCTCCCCCTGACAAACCTTGATCTACCGACAAACAGAGCACAACAATCACCATCATAGTCACCGAAGCAAAATGGTGAAGGCTAACAAATCGAGAGCAAAAACGCTCTCACTTCGACCACCGCAGCCTCGTTTGACGACCACGTATACGAGGGATTGGAGATGCGCTCACCAGCGAAAGATCCTCGGTGGAGCTGGCCCTCTGACGCCTGTTGCCGCAGCTCCACGCACCTGCTGTCGCCGCAGCTCCGCACCGCCTGCTGTCGCCAAAGCTCCGCACCGCCGCCTGTCGCCCTTCCTCCGCACCACCGCCTGTCCCTCGTGGCTCTGCAGCCCCGACAACTTGCCGCTGCTCCCGTCTCTGCTTCCCTGCAGCGAATCTGACAGCGGCGCAAAATCTCTGGGGTGGTTCTCTCCTTCCCCGCGAAGATGGGGAACGGAATGCGGGAAAGGTGCGCGAGGTGGGCGGAACTGCCCAGAGCGGTGCGTGCGGGACGGGATTAGGACACATTAACTGCTACGTGGACGGGCGCACGATGGTGTCTCGCTGCGGGGTGGGGACCTGGTCTGACCAGGTGGCACCTGACGCACGGATCACAAAAGCCAGCTCGCGATCGGACGGCGCGCACGGCCGTTCACTTCAACCAACCAGCGCACATGTGCGAGAGGAAGCATTTGGGAAGGAATTAGTACACACATGCACGTTGGCAAATATGTCTGATCTAAGGATACGTGACGATATCTTTGTTGGCAAATATTTCTGAAAATTAATGCCCTTCTTCTCAAAAGATTTTCTTTTGGATTACACAAACGGCACATCCGAGATAAACGAGCAATCTGAAAATTAATGCCCTTCTTCTCAAAAGATTTCCTCTAAGCTGGAGCATATATATTTTGATCTTCGCAAAATATATTTGCATACAGCAATTATGAGCATCCAAATAATTTTGTGCTATAAAATGGGCCGCTCTTCGCCCTCCTTCTCCTCATTCCTCATCACACACCAAACAGCAGATGCAATGACTCGTAAGAGGAGGGAGAGGGGGAGGAGGAGGAGGAAGATCCAGCGGACCATGAACAACAGGAAGCGCAACACGACGCTGAGGAGGCGCCTCCCCATTCTGCTGAACAAGACTGCCGAGCTCGCCGTCTTCTGCGACGTCCCCGCTTGCCTTGTGCCGTACCGTCCCGACGAGGCCGAGCTGGTGGTCTGGCCTTCGCCAGCGGCGGCGGCCGATGTGGTGCGGCAGTACAGAGCCGTGCCGGACTTGGACAGGTACAAGCTGGACAGCACGGACTTCGTCAAGCAGATGAATGACAAGGTGAAAGCGAAGGTGTCGAAAGCCCAGGTGCAGACACGCGAGGAGGAGATGAAGCGCGTCATGGTGGACTTCCTCGCCGGCCGCCGCGTCAGTTTCGACGACCTCCCTACTGACTTGTTCATCTCCGTCGGAATGAAAGTGCAGGGTAAACGCCAGGCCATCCACGCGCGTCTCCAAGAGCTCCGTTCGGCGCCGGTGCTGCTTCCGCCACCTCCTTCTGCGCCTGATGACGTGCAAATGGTTGAACCTTGGGCCATGCTGCAGCCACTAGTAATCAATGTTGCCAACTCCTTTGCCACGACAAGCAATCACCCGACGATGATGGAACCTCAACCACCGCAGCATGATGGTCCTCCTCCCAATGGCCTTGGAGGCTTGGACGGCGAGCCACGCCATGGTAGCTGCCTCGTTGAGGTGCTCGATCCTGCCGCTGCCGAACCCAAGCCTCGATACCTAGAACCTCGAGAGCTTCGCTCGTCTGCACTTGTCGTGCTAGTTCATTTAGCTTAAATAAAGGTTGTTTCTGCCGAGTCTCAGGTTATTTCAGATCAGTTGGATGTCATCTGTTCGGTCATCTGTATTTTCCTTTCGCACTCTGCATGAGCGAGCATGGAATTACAAAAAAAAAAAGTCGTGTTGTGTCGTTCTCTTTAATTATGCGTGTGTCCATATAATCGTACGCGAGAAGGTTTGAAAATTAAACCAGGGAATGATTGCAGGGGTAGTGTGGACTTCTCTTGATAATGTTATTTGTTAGTGCTTCCATTTTTCTCATTATGTTTCATGTGTAATCTATGTTATATATGTGTTACCAAGATATGGATATCTTGTAGTAGATTAAGTGCATTCTTTTTTAGACCATGGAGTGTATGGCTTTACTTGCATGTCAGCTTCGATGCCTTTACTTATTATGTGCACGAGTGCATCCTGTGTGAGCATGTACTCCAGAGAATAAGGTCTCCCCTAATCTTTTGGCCCGTAGCACATGATATCAAGAGCTCTGGTTACTCCGATAATCCCAAAGTGTTGTACTGTAATTATTTATTGCCTTCCAAAACCAATTAATTATCTCGTTTTCTTTGCAAATGGAATAGCATATGGGCATGTATACAATGGTAGGGAAAGAGAGTCTTCTCATCCACGTCATCTGAAGAAGACAATAAATATAAGTCGTACAATGAATTATATCTTATTGTCATCTCTATTAAATAATGAGACTTATTTAAATTTTGGTGTGAAATGTGTTGACAAGAGAAGTCACATGGTACAATGGTGAAAAATAGCTTTCTTCTAATTTGAAAGATCATCCCGTAGTTAAGATAATACAAAAAATTATTCTCTCTACTCCTACTAAGTAAAAATCCATCATGGCAACCCCGTTGTACATGTCCTAACTATACCTATGCATCCCGTCTTCACATGGTCATAGCATGTTTGTAGCAGTCAGAGTGACTCTTTGATTTCATCCAATATATAACACCCTGTCGCCCCGTGCAATACAAGGTCATTTCGCTGGTCCTAGTAACACATATAGTAGGTACAATTCCAATACTTAAGTGGCCTAACTACCAAGATACAATAAGAGTCAATTCTAAAATACATGTTCCTTTTAGTAAAAGTGAGTTCTTACTGTCTAACTATTTCTTTGAAACTTCAACGCGTAACTCGAAGTTAACCGCGTGTGTTTCCTACAAGACTCTCCGTAACAAATTGTTTCACGGGCGAATGTAGCCAATCAATGAAAGTAAAGAGGTAGGCAGGTCTAAAATTTAGAGCAACTAGTTCATGAAAACTTTAAATCTCTAATGCTCTACTGACCATGGTTAAGATCGATCCCAACCATGTCCATATGGAGGAAATATTGGATCCACTACCTATAAAATGGCCCATGCATTGTTGCAATTACCTTTGTGCCAAAGCAAATACAAGGTGCTAAAAAGAGAGGACTTAAGCGTTGGGTGCATGTGTGTAAAAAGAGAGCAGCGAGGCGCCCGACGCGAGGGAGGCAGCGGCGGAAACTCAGACGCCTCTCCCCGCTCCCACTACCTTCTTCGTTCCCGGCGCCGGCGAGCGAGCGGCGGCCGGGGCCGACGCGAGGGAGCCGGCGACGGACACGGCGAGGTCCCTGGTAGAGGACACCTTCTTCCAGGTCGCGCGCGGCCGAGCGAGCGCCGGCGGCAGCCGACGCGAGGGAGGCCTCGGCGGAAACGGCGAGGACCGGCCAATCCTTACCACCTTCTTCGTTCCCGGCGCCGGCGAGCGAGCGGCGGCCGGGGCCGACGCGAGGGAGCCGGCGACGGACACGGCGAGGTCCCTGGTAGAGGACACCTTCTTCCAGGTCGCGCGCGGCCGAGCGAGCGCCGGCGGCAGCCGACGCGAGGGAGGCCTCGGCGGAAACGGCGAGGACCGGCCAATCCTTACCACCTTCTTCGTTCCCGGCGTCGGCGAGCGAGCGGCGGCCGGGGCCGACGCGAGGGAGCCGGCGACGGACACGGCGAGGTACCTGGTAGAGGACACCTTCTTCTAGGACTGCGCGGCCTCGCGAGCGGCAGCGGTAGTCGACGGCGAGATCCGCGGCGGTGGAAACAGCATGGATTCAGCGGGAGGCTGGTCAGGGGACTCGAAATCGTCGAAGCGGAGGGCCGCATCGCATCTAGAGGTTGCTCTCTCTCACACACTCTCTCTCTCTGCATGTACAACGAACTGATTCCAGCTTCCGCTTGTTTCTGTGGTTTAACATCAGTTTGGATGAACAAACTTGTTTGATTAAATTCTGGAAACTCATTGAAATATGTTGGAATTTCACCCTGTTTGAAAAAAGGTTCAGACACCTTGTGATAAAAGGTTCAGACCATAAAATATGTACTGTGGAATTTCAAATCCAGTTTTTCACCTGAAAAACCGAAAAATTATGGTGGAATTTCACCTGCTTGGTACGTTAAGGTTCAGACACAGTTGACATTACGGTTCAGATCATATTTGTTTTGTGATTATGGAAGTTTCTTATCATGTACTGCTTGGTACGTTAAGGTTCAGACACAGTTGACATAAAGGTTCAGATCATATTTGTTAGTTGATATTGGAAGTTTATTATCATGTACTGCTTGGTACGTTAAGGTTCAGACACAGTTGACATAAAGGTTCAGATCATATTTGTTAGTTGATATTGGAAGTTTCTTATTTTATACTGCTTGACATGTTAAGGTTCAGATAGAGTTGACATTAAGGTTCAGATCACATTAAAGGTTCAGATCATATTTGTTTGCTGTTTATGGAAGTTCTCTTATCATGTACTGCATATTGGAAAAGTCCAAAAACAGTTTAAAAAAAAGAAGTTAGCTAGATAATTGTTGGAAGTTAACTTCTGCCTTAACGTATATTCCTCTCCATTGTGTAACAGCTTACACAGAACGATGCACCCAAACGCGTGAAAATCACAGAGGAGCAGGAGGAACTGTTGTGCTGGTCAGGACCAGCTCCGTCGTCCCATTCCCCCATTGTGCGTGATTGTCCAATAAAAGTTTCTGAACCTGCGTACCGACTTCCTCGGCGTGGTATTCGTGGAGCTGTAACAGATAAAAATGACAGAAATTCAACAGGGAGTGCTGATGCTTATTCCATGGAAACCGATGTGCAAAAACAGCCCCATGACAGAAATGTGAGTGAAGATACTGACAAGGGGCAGTTCAGAATATTTGATGAGGCAGTTCATATACAGATATACGAGACACGTGATGAGGAGGATGAAGAGTGTATGATGACTTGGTCTGGTCCACCGAAGACTCCTTGTTCCCCTATACAGTTTGACAAGCCAATTCATGTTACAGACCCAGTTTACCGTCTTCCCCGCAGATTGACCCAAGTTTTGTCAGATGAGAAGTCCATGCACGTTTCAGAAGAAGCTCGATTGGTCTATGACACACATGAGGGCAGCGCAAAAAACTTTGGTGCTGTTGAAAACCAACAAAGTCAGAAACGTGCTGCCGCATGGCAGCAGTCCAATTCCCAAGCTGTAAAAGTTCAGAAGAATGCAGCCGCGAGTAAGCAACCACGAAGTAACTCTGGTGGTGTTGATTCCCAGGATGGTCATGACAGTGGTGCCGTGGGAGAACAGTCCACTAGTCAACCTGAGGAGGTTCAGAACAGCAAAAGAACGGGTAAGCGTGCTCGTAGTAAGCCTGGATCATCTGAGGGCAGCCACCCCAAGAACTTCCCAACAAACAGAACTGCTCCAACTCACATACCTCCTCGAGATCCATTGCTTCATGTTCCAGTTGTAACTCCCCCTTGTCCAATCAACCCTGAGGAAAGACAGACGCCTCCAACTCTTCGATCGTACACACACGTAAGCAAACCTTATAAAACCCCCAAGTATTCGTAATACAACAGTTCAATTTACTTTGTAGCCTGCCATTTTCGTTCCATGCATTGCATTTAAACAACACATGTTAAAAAAATGCAGGCACCAGAGCTCCCTACCGACCTCATACCCGCCATTGGTCAGCATTTCAAAACATTGGATGAAGCATATGAATTTTACAACACATACGCGAGGCATGCTGGCTTTGGTATTAAAAAGAACCAACGCAACAAGTATAGACGCTACCTGCGATGTGTCCGAGAAGGCAAGCACGAGACAAATGTTGCTGCTGGTGCGCGGCAGCGCGACAGGGCAAGCAAGAAGACTGGTTGCAAAGCATGCATCGGCTTGAAAGAAAAGGAAGATGGTACATGTGTTGTGAAAAGTGTGGTGTTTGAGCACAACCACAAACTTCTGCTCAGTCCAGCAATGCTAGTCTTCCTGCATTCACACAAGAGAATTGACTCAAATCTGAAAGAGTATATAAAAGACCTCCAGTTTAGCAATGTCAAGCATGTTCAAATCATGGGGATACTTTCCAGGCTGTGTGGTGGCAGAGGCAAAATAGGATGCAATGAAAGGGATATATTGAACATGTATGTAATCATTTAAGTTTTTGTTGCATCATCATGACATAACACATTGGTGCTAATTTCTTGATGACAAAAAATTGCAGGAAAGCTGAAAATACACGGAAGGAAGCCGCAGACCCTGTGAAGAAAATGTTCAAGTTCTTCGACGACATGAAAGCTCAAAATAGCAATTTCTACTTCGATGTGCACGTCGATGAGCATAAAACAATCAAGAATATATTCTGGTCAAACGCAAGCTGCAGGGCTGCATATGCAGACTTTGGAGACTGCATAACATTTGATACGACGTACAAGACCAATAAGTACCATATGCCTCTGGCAGTGTTTGTGGGTGTCAACAATCATTTGCAGTCGACCATTTTCGCTGTCGCGTTGATGGGTGACGAAACTGAAGACTCGTTCAAATGGGTTTTCAGCACATTCCTTAGATGCATGCGAGGGAAACAGCCGATCTGCATACTGACAGGTTTGTTGAATGTATTTTTTTGGGAGTTCAGATATCTTACTTTCGTAGTCCACATGTTATAAACAGTAGAAAAAGGAAATCCACTTGTCATAGCAAAAAAAAGAAACTAGTGAAAAAAGAAGTTCACATGTTCTCTAATATATATTTCTGTTTTCTGAAAAATGCAGACCAATGCCCATCTATGGCAAAGGCGATACCAAGGATCTTCAAGCGTACTCTGCATAAAAATTGTAGATGGCACATCACAAGGAAACATAAAGATCCTTTGGCGAAACTTTACAAGCTGTTCCCTGACCTAAGAGAAAAACTACTAGCGGTACTCAACCATCCACTAATGCCAGCTGAGTTTGAAGCGGCCTGGCATGACCTTGTAGCAACGTACAATCTGAAGGATGTTAACGTCATGTTGAACCTGTGGAATGAGAGGAAAAACTGGGTGTCAGCATATTGGAAGGATGTATTCTGTGCGCGCATGACGTCAACGCAGAGAAGTGAGAGCATGAACTTTGTGCTGAAACGAGGCTTTGTGAAAGAAGAGGATGATCTACACATTTTTGTGCAACAAGTGAATAATTGCATCCAGGCAAGGCAGAGGCAGAAAACGCCGAGACAAATGCATCGACGGTACGTCACATAAGTTTCAGATATGGCAAACCATAAAAAAAACATTGGAAAACCTCATAAAAAATAAAAAGAAACAAAGTTCAGAATTGCAAAAATGAAAGTTCATTTTGATTAAAAAAAACATTATGTTGTACTGACTCTTTACCACCTGAATAACCATGCAGGGTGACTACAACACATTGACCCGCTATGGTTTCGAGGCTCAAGCAATGGAGCAGTACACTAGAGCAGTGTACGCGGTGTTCCGGCAACGCCAATTTGAGAGCACGGGTTTCCGCATCAAAACAAGTCCAGGGAATCCCAAAGAGTTCTATGTACATCACTACAACCAAAGTAGAACGTTTGCCTGGTCAAGGCATGAGTTCCGTGTGTGGGCCGACGTAGATGAAGGAAAGTTTGAGTGTGAGTGCAAACTGTGGGAACATACAGGTACAAATTTGTTCTTTATAATTCCTCCATCACTAGAACCCAAAAATAAACAGAATGAAACCATGGCATTGAAATGCGAAATTGGTGTTTATTTTTGCAGGATTGTTCTGCCACCATGTAATCGCTGTTTTCGAGCACCTCCGAGTGGACGAAATTCCAACAAACTACATACTGAAGAGATATACAAAGAATGCTGTAACAGATCCAACTTTCAACCGCCGGGACTACATCGCTACAGCGTCAGATGGGATGTCGCTTGAATACAGGCGGACGTTGCTGTACAACGAAGCAATGAAAACAGTAAACAAAGGTCTTTCCTCTGACCGCATGTTCGACAGAGCCATGTGCGCTTTCAAAGAAGTAAATTCACGCTTGGATGAAGATGAAAACGACATGAGAAATCAGAACGACAGCCAACCAGCTGGTGGTGAACCTGAACAACCGTTCCAGTCTGTTGATATTCCTGATGATGCAAAGAGTGATGCTTATGCTGACATACAGCCACCTCCAGTGGCTAAAACAAAGGGCAGTAGGACCAAGAACAAAGAAGAAGCTCCTAAACCTTCACGTCCGCCCGTCCAGAACCAGAGCTTGATGAAAATGGGAAACCCAAGGGTCAAAGATTGTGCAGCAACTGCAATAAAATTAGAGGGCACAATGCAAGGACCTGCCGGAAGAGGCAGATGGCACAGCAGCTGCTGGAAGCACATACTAGGTTGTATGGTGAACCTGGCTCCAAGGAGAATGTGAAGGTATGCATCAAGAATCTGATTGCAAAACAGCACATACCGGAAGCTGAAGGAGAGGAAGTGCTAGATACCGATGAAGACGAAGATTACGAAGACGAGACGGAGGAAGATGAAGCAGAAGAAGGAGATGACACCGAAGATGAAGATGAAGAATATGAAGCAAATGACCCGCAGTCACAGACCAACAGTGATGTGGAACACGAAAAACAACCACCACCAGAGCCAGCTACACATATGTCCACAGAGATCATCAATGAGAAGGTAAAAACCATGCACAGGATTTGCGGCGTTTGCGGTGAGAGGGAGAACCACAACGCGAGAACGTGCCCACGGAAAAAAGAAATTCTGGAAAAACAACAGGCTGCTTCTCAGCAAACCAGCGGCACTGAGAAAATGATGCCGCAAGGGATACGGCGTGCGGTAATTGTGGACTCATTAGAGGACACAATGCAAGAACTTGCAAGCGCTTGCAGCTCGAGGAACAAAAAAGACAGCAAGCTATGAGGGACCTAACACCGCCGAGAGCTCCTGCACAGAAAAAGGTCGCACCGCAGACGGTTCAGACAAGAAGAAGCAATAGGAATCGAGACTAGCTAGAATATAGGTTGATAGAATAAAAATGTAGAAAACAACAGTTTTGTCCCTGTTACATTGATACATGCTTTTGTTACATTGGTACATTGATACGTAGAATGAAAGATATCCACCGTTTGTCTATTTTATTTTATTTAGTAGTTAAGAAATCATATATTAAAAAATGCACATGACACTTGTGTGAAAAATGAAGCAGAATATAAAGCCATTTGAAAAAACTGCAGGAAGTTTGCATGGCGCAGAAAACAAGGTTCACTTTCAACTTTATGAAAGTTCAGCTTGGAGAGCTCTGAAAGTTCACATATATAAAAAGTGAAGTTGATATCTAATTGGTTCTTGTTGATATCTAATGTGTTCAAATTGACAACGGAAGTTCATTACAAAAAAGAAAATGAAGGTTCAGTATGATAATAAGCAAAGTTCACTTCTTCTCGAATCGGGCTGAACCTCCTAATTTGAAGGTTCAGTACTTTAGAAAAAGTAAAAATCGAAGTTCTATCAAGTATTGATAATAAAAATAATTACACTTATTATATGCCGCTCTATGCCATATCTGTAAGATTTTCATGTTGGTGTGGATGAGATGTCAGAAAACCGTTACATTGCTTTTTTGAACTTAAAAGTTCAGACACGCGAAAGTAAAAAGTTCGAATGCGAAACAAATACGGTTCACCAAGCAAAAAGTAACGATTTTACGAAATTGATACGTATTGCTAAAAAGGATAGTTCACTTGGGGTACTTTCCTGATAAAACCAAATGAACTTCACATATTGGGGGAATCAAAAATATACCTGATGTTAAAAACGAAAAGATCATAGTATGATATGTCTCAGTTCACATGTATAGATATGTAAGTTCACATACACATTAGGTGCAATCAGCACGAAAAAGGCAACTGAACATGAAACCTATAACGAAAAAAATTAGATTTATGGTCCTTGGATCCCTGTAACAGCAACTCCTAACTCGACTGTGATGCTAAACCGAGCAAAAGTATAAGATCTTGAAGTTGACCCGGCCACTCCTTCTCTGTTATTTCGTTCTTCGGGTGGAACAGTAGCTGGTAAATCCATTCAGCTTTCCAATCCTCCACACGAGCCTGATGCAAAAAAGTGAATGCCACACAAGGAAAATAAATTAGTAAGATGAACCATAAAATAGAAAATAAAAAAGAGTAGAAATCATGGAGGAAAAAGAAAACAGACATCTACGGGCTTGAACGGAACGACAAACTTCTCGCCGTCAAACAAGCAAGCCATCCTCAGTACATAGTAACCGCACTCATTTATCCCCTGCTCAGGTGTGTGCGCAAAGTAGCGGCACTTCTCGGCCAGGACCTCCCAATCAAATTTGTTTCTCTTGTTATATTCAGCTACCCCATATAGCTCTTTCATAAAAAGAACCATCCTCCTCATCTGTTATTTATGTATGGGACATGGTATCAGAGAAAAAAAGAATGAAAACCCATGGTGCATACTAAAATGAGAAAAACAGAAGAATAACACTAGAAAAACAGTAAGCTTGTACATACAATTTCAACACGGTCCTTATGCTGAGCACTTCTGCTTAACCCCCTGTATTTGCCATACTTTATAGTGTCAAGAATATCCACAGTACCAGTGTACCTATTCATGACATACAGTGTGTGATGGCCATCATTGAAGCGAGGGATCAAGATCTGCAAAAACAATGAAAAAGATTCACATAAGAAATACAAAAGGTTCACATAAGAAACCCAATACAGTTCACTGCTTGTTTAGATTCAGACGTTGGAAAAACAAAGAAAGTGCATCCTCATCCTTCATAACAATATTGCTCTTCCTTTTCAATGCACGTGGAGGCATAAAATCATCATCATCATCATCCAAAGGGATTACAGGGCCCTTATCTTTCAAACGGTTTGAAACAACAGCCTTGCTGCTTGATTTTCTCGTATTGGAATGAAGTTGTTGAACAATCTTTTTCACCTTGCTGGATTGGTTCACATAATCTTCTTCTTTTAAAACAACAACCTCAGGTGTGCAAGACTGTGTCCCGAACACTGCAAAATCATCCGTAGCCATATAGAGAGCTGGGCCTGAGACATAAAAAAAGATGGAAGTTCACATCAAGCTTCTAAAAAACAATAAACAACATGAAAAAGAACTCCTTAAATACAGAAAAGAAAATACCTGGATCAACACCTAATACAGCTTTTAGGTCGATGTTAAATGCCGGTGCCGTCAGCCAACTATAGAGCAAGGTCATCCTTATGCTCAGGATATCACCTTGATTGAAAATTACAAAGTTCTTGCCATCCCACGACTGCATAACCTGAAGCATGAAAAAGCCGCAATCATGCCTGCATGTGACACACAAAAAATAAAATAAAGGGTAAGTACTGATGAAAATTCACATAGACTACAGACAAGGTTCACATAAAGCTAGAACAAAAGTTCATGTAGTGATGGCCTCAAAAGTTCGCTTGTTCCAGTGACAAAATAAGAACAATAAAGTAAATGTACTGATGACATCTTGACATAGTGTAAAAACAAGGTGAAGGGCATCGAACTATACTGATGACATTTCACATACAAAAAAGGTGAAGGTTCACATGAACATCCAGTAAAAAAGTTAATATCGTAGAAGCATGTTAACTGGTGACAGATTGAAAAATAAATATGAAACAAGGTGAAGGTTCAAAACATCCACATATTAAAGTTCACATAGAGCATTTTTTTTAAAGTGAAAAGGATTTAACAGATGTACTTACGTAGTTTTTTGCTTTGGCATATTCATATAGTGCATTTCAAAATGATCTATCGATTTTGGCTGGAACGATTCTCCCTTGGAGTTTGTAGCTTGCCTCCAAAGCTTCTTGATACGCGATGCCATGGTATAAAAAACCCTTTGAGCATCTGGATCATTTTCTTTGCGAAGAGAATCGAGAAGTTCAAAATGCTCCTTTTTCAGATTAACACCAACTACACAGAAATGGCCAGCAACCCCAGGAATAGGAGGATTGCAAGGGTCAAGAGTAGCGAATAATATCTGCACATAAAAACGTGTAAGGTAACATTATAGTCAGACTAAGGTGTTGCTGTTAATGAAGGTGGAATATAATCATAAGACAAAAAAATGAACCCTTACAACATCTTTCTTGTCCAAGCGCTCTTCCGCGTCAAGACTAAAAACTCTACTCACAGGACCACTCGCAAGTTTTCCTTCAAATATGTGCCTCTGATTCAATTAAAGATAAGATACAAAACAAAACAAAAAACTGATGAGCAACAAGAAAAAACCATTATAGGAAAATATATATGTAAGAGTTCATATCTGAAATTTTGAAGGTTCAGAAAGATGAAAAAAAAGGTACAGAATAACAAAACAAGTTTGATACTACATAACTAAAATGTGAAGCATGGAAAATGAACTTACAGCGCAGATAGCCGGCACTACCAGCTTTTCAGAGTGTTTGTACTTCTGTCCCAGCAAAAATGTCCCAACCGGCAGTACAAAGTTGCATAGCATGCCAGTAGGCCTGAAAGCGTTAGCAACTTGCTCAATGGTGCATTCGCAATCTTCGTTCCTAAAAAGAATCTCCCTCCTACAAGAAACAAAAGAATGTACAGAAACCCAGTCGTATAAGAAAGATTTAAAACAAACCAAAATTGATCAACAGATAGATTTACAAAAAAATAAAAAAGAACAAACCACGTACTTTCTAACAGGATCCTTCCTCAATCTGCAAACAGCATGATATACCTCCTTTATTTTACTCATAGCAGGAATCTGAGATACAGGTGGTGTACATTGCAAACTGGGATCTGAAAAAAACAAAGTTCACATCAAACTTTGGCAAAGGTTCACATAGTGCTGCCAACAAAGTTCACTTACTGGACCATGGGTATTCAGGAGCCCCCATTAAAACTTAGTGGGAAGGTTCACTCGATATTTGCAACCCTTTGGTAGGTAAAACATGTGATTACATTTGTCACAACTATTACCATATGTACACGTAGAAAAAGGTAACAAAACAGGCACAGTATAAAACTAAACTCGAGAATATTATTATAATGATGTTTCCAGCTTTACAATGCAAACTCTGTAAAAATAAAAAAGCCACAAAACACTTAAGGGGAAGGGAAGTTTCACGGATCCTTGCCTATGAATTGACTCGCAGAGCATGTGCCTCCAGAAGGTTCAGGTACATGATCTTGTTCAGCGTGCCCATCTGAATTCCCACTTGTAGGCATTTTGTTTCCCGTCTTGTTTGCAGTATCAGATATTTCAGCGCCGTGCCCACCGTTTGGGTCTTGTCCAACCGCAACATCAGGCTGTGCGTCTGCTCGAATGTGTGGAACACCAGAAACATGTTGTTGACCCTCAGACCGAGCCACGTCCTGTTTTGCCTGATCGTATACTGCTTGACCAGGCACATCCACATCAGTTAGTCCTGCCTCTGTATAACCGGCACATGCAGCAGCCACTGTCTTCTCAGCGACTGGTTCGTTAACAACAGTCTGGTGTACATCAGCTGGTTCATCCCATACTGCACCATCACCCTTGTTGACAGCGACTGATTCTTCCACAACAACAGGCGGGTCTGCCACTGATGAAGGGATAACTCCATGATGTTTTACTGACAAATTTGCATCAGTTGCATCAATGTTACTGGAGTTCAATACGTCTTTGTTAGGACAAGCACTGGTCCCTCCAGCATCAGCACCACCTTGCTGAGGGGAAACACCTGCTGCAGCTGCAAGGAAGCTGGCATCATCCCGCAATCTAGAGCTCACATAGATGTGGTGCCCTTCAGATAAAACAACATCAGCACCTTGATCAAATCTTTGCTCTCCATACTGTGAACTTGGAATAAAATCTTCGTTCATAGCACCAGTATACACAAAATCATTATGTTCAACACCGTCGTCATCGCTGTCGTCAATTGGCGGTGACACAGGGCTCTCCTGGCGACGAACCGGAGAGGCCACAATTTCATCACACAGAGACTCATCATCTGTGTTATGATCTTCTCCATCATCATCCATGGCTGCCTCCTCGGCTCGTCTAGCTTCTTCCTGAAAACAAAAAACACACAACCTGAACGTCAATTTGGAAAGAAGAAACAAAAAAAGGTTCACATGTATAACAAAAAGAAGTTCACAAAAAAGGTTCACATATATATTTACCACAGCGTCTGATTCTCTTTGACCTAGACCTGATGATGCCCCTTTGTCAAAAATACCTCCAAATGACTTAGCTTGTTCTTCCTCTCTAAACTGCCTTTCTTTGATCACAGCTTCTTCCTCATACTGCTTGCATAATAAATCCTGCTTCTTCCCAAGGTCAGCAAAGCCTTTTGCAACAAAAGACACAGCAGTCCTCAAGCTTTCAAGGACGCTAGCATCAATTTCTGTCACTTGCTTCACAACATCACTTGAAGGTAGATGCTCTGCAGGAAACAACCGGCAAGCCTACTAAGACGGTCATCAACACTTGGAACAGCCCGCGAAAGATCTACAACTTTCTGCAAGAGCTGGTCAATCTGTCGGATAGCTGTAGCAGATGAACCCACTGGAATGTCAAAAGACGATGGAGGCACATCACTTTGATTCCTTACTGGTGGCTGGCTACTCAATAATTGAGGACGTGACTTCACCGGGACTTCAGCATTAATCTCCGGAAAATCACAAGGGTGACCTGGGCTAGGAGGACTCGGTACAATCTGTAAGTTTTCAACATGGAAACCGTACGAATAAGCAATGTCATTACGACCTTTCCACTGCAACAAAACACCAACAACAACAAAAAGTTAGGCAAAATAAAATAAAAAAGAAAGGATGAAGGTAAATGACAGTATATCACAACAAAAAAGAGAAAAGTAAAAAAGTTCATTCATCATGAAATAACAGTTCACTTACTGGCAACTTCCCAATGATGTACTTAGAAAGGTCATTCCTGCCATTCCTGATGCGATCTTCGATGTATATAGATTTCAACTTTTTCTGGTACAAGAAATTAGCACGGGGAGTCCTGCGATGCATGATGGAATGTTTCTTTGAGAGGCAACTATCCAAGTACTGAACAACGGGCAAAACAACACACCCTTCCGGCCCTGCCTGGGGTATATCAGTATCCTGGTACTTTTCAGCAGCCCGCTTCACCTCATCAACAACAAGCTGACAGTAATCACTTCTAGCCATCTTATCGTAATCCATGTCAACAAGCATTGCAGCTTCCCTACCAATACGAAGTGCAGACCCAGGGCATATAAGCTTGTTGTAAAGGATAGCAAAGAAAACCTTCACTGCTTCATGGACTTTCGTCTCATCATTAACCAAATCCTGCAGAAGTGTACGAAGGTGCTTTGTCTCGATGCTAGCATTACTAGCAAATCCAAGTTCTGCCTTCAGCTTCGTAAGCGCGGCATCGTGACCGGTATCTGAGGGTCTGGGGACTGTTTCACCTCCCATTGGAAAACCAAAAACGTGGTGCACAGCCTCTCTGTTAACAGCCACAACCTTGCCAGGACCACAATCTATCTTCATGGTGGTTGTGTCCATCCTCATCAAAAGCACACATGCCAACGGACGTGACACATTACCATCCAGGACCCATTCAAACACGCACCCAAACCCGGCATCTTGAACTATTTTTCTATGAGGATTCTTGAGCAACTTGGCAGCCTCAATAACTTCACCCAAAGAGCAGCGGACAGTCTGCTGAAAAATGCCAGCAGGCTCATCATCTGCTTCGTCGTCACCTTTGCTCTCTTTCCCTTTCCTCTTCACAGATACTTTCTTTTTCTTGACAATGGGGCCATCATCTAAGTCTTCTGCAAGATTCTTGCGTTCAAACTTCTTGGACACTCTGCCTTTCTTCATTTTCCCAACAATAGTCACACCTGTACCAGATCTAGCCCTCTTCCTAGTTGGAATATCCTAAAAAAAAGGATCAGAGTTAACACAGTGATAAAAAAAGAAGGTTCACACATAACAAAAAGGAAGGTTCACATATAACAACTAAAAAGTTCTTACGAGAAACAAAAGGTTAAGGAACAAAAAATGATAAAAAGAAAGAGAAGACGATCATAACCTTGTCATCACAAAAAGCGCCATCGTCGTCCTCAGCCACATCATCATCAGGCACATAGGTTTCATCAAAAACAACATGGCGCTTCCTGCCAGTTTTCAGAGGTGATGCAGAATCACGGGCTGATGTGCGCTTGGATGGACTCGCATCAAAACGAGGGCTGCGCCGTGGGATCGAAGCAGGTGATGCAGAATCACAGGCTGATGTGCGCTTGGATGGACTCGCATCAAAACGAGGGCTGCGCCGTGGGATCAAAGCAGGTGATGAAGGATCACGGGCTGAAGTACGCTTGGATGGACTCGCATCAAAACGAGGGCTGTGCCGTGTAATAGAAGCAGGTGAGTCATTATTCCCTGTTATGTGTACAACCTTCCTTTTAGCAACAGCTACCCTCTCCTTATTGCATTGAGACGCTGAATCCTGATGTTCAAGATGAGCATCTGAGGGGCCTGATCCATCAACATTTGCATCCTTCCGCCTATTTGGATACTTTCTATGGTACTGATTAACCCTGTCTTCATGTTGAGCAACCCTGGCCCCATGATCCCTATTGTACTTCTCAATTTGGGCCTCTGCCATGGATCCTGGCTGGGTGACTTCCACAGGACCATACTCACTTTGAGACGGTGTGTCCTGCCACTCAGGGGTATGCTCAGATAAGGAAGGATTAAGTAAAGCATCACTTCCCTGCTGCATTGGAGTGTGGTCAGACACAGGAGCAGCAGTTCCCCCACCGCTCTCATCAGGTACAACATCAAAGCCGCGTACTGGAGTTTTATCAAAAAGAGGGCCACCGGTCACACAGTCAGATGGTTTATTGATTGAAGGCAGCACAGGGCTATTTCCACCAGAATTAGCAGCAAACTCAGCATTTAACATATCAAGGGACTCCTTGATAACATAATCAGCTACAGAGGAAAAAAAAAGTTCATCATAAACAACAGATTGAGAGATAAAAATCTAAAAGAGAACACATGTATTAATTGACGTGTTCAACGTTCATAAACATTTCCTTTCCAGGTTCACTTATACAACATTTGAAGGTTCACCCTTAATTCATCTGAAAGTGTCCCAAAAATTCATTTAAAGGTTCACTCCCATTTAATTTGAAGGTTCAGAAAATCATACAAAACAGGAATACTTCTTGTTCATATTTCATATCACTAGTTTTACAAAAATTCATAAGTTCACATTTCATACCACCATCAAAACAAGTCGTCTCTTTCGAAGTTTTACAATAAACTCAAAAAACGACTTGAAAAAAATACACTTAATTCAACAAAATAAAGTAGTTCACATCAAGCACTTAAGAAAAAGATATTCCACTTATTACAAACGAAGCTCACAGGATCAAAACAATGCAAAAACACAAAGATCTAACTGCTAAAATAGCAAAGTTCACATCAGGAACTTGAGATAATTCACTTATTACATCCAAAAAGCACCTCTAATCCCACACCAAATCGAACGCTAAAAATAATAAAGGTTCACTAATGTAACATCAAAACAGTTCACTACTACAAAAACTCGAAACTTATTAAAACTAAAAAGTCCCATATTAAAATAAAATCCGTACACACACAACAATGCATATATACATAATGTGGAGCACATTTCGAATAGCAAACCAAAAGGATATAGAAGCACGGACCCTAGGTACTGCAGTAACAGGCAGATAATAAACCCATAGCTCAATAAAAAAAATAGACAATGGATACCTTCCGTTACATCCCGGCAAGGAGGATCCATCTAATTCCGCGAACTCAAAAAGGATCCGTACGCCACCAGTACGAGGGGGACGAGCCCAGTGCTCGGGCACGAGAGAAATCACGGGGTTGTGCTCACGGAATGACTCCACCGGCCCCGCTCGAACGCAGCGCTACCCCACGGCAAACTCAAAATACTCCGCCGCCGCGCCGATGAACTCAAAATACTCCCCCGCCGCTACTCCCCCGCCGCGCCGATGGAAACCTAACGAACTCGTGGGGATGTGACCACGTCGGGGGAGATCTCCAACCGCAGCCCCTCGATAAGGCTACGGGACTGGGAGTGAGAAGCAGGGTGCGGGAGCGGGGTGGGCTAGGACTTGGCAGCGGTTTCGCTCCCGGCGGCGGTTGCTGGAGCGGAGGCGGAGTGGTGGTGGGTTCGCAGATCCGGGAGGCAGGAGAGAGCGCAGCGACGGGAGCAATTAACGGGCAGGAACACCTAGTAGTGAGGGCATTAAATGGGCCTCAGACAGCCAGAGACTTTATCTGGGCCAATTTATTAAATCAGGTCCAACTGTCCAAAAAAAACGTGTTAAGGTTCTATTGAAGAAAAAAAAATGAGTGTATAAAAAAAGGAAGTTCAGACCAAAAAAACATTTACTCTATTGACTTTGAAGTCACACATATTATTTTCACGGTTCACTCCTATTAAAAACCCCAAAAATATTTAGAATAATAGAAGATGGGGGGGGGGACCCCCCCCCCCAACCCTACCATTCAAAAGGTAGTACATACCTATTCTATTTACGTCCAGTCACTGTTCAAAAAAAAGTTCACTTCATTTATTACAAAGGTTCAGTTGGTACAGAAAAAACGTTCATGTGGAGTTAAGAAAAAAGGTTCACATCGTTCCAAAAAATAGTCAAAAAAAGTTCAGTTCATGTTCCGTCTGAAGGTTCACTTGTATTTCGCGAGAAGGTTCACTTAGCATATCCGAGAAGGTTCAGAAAGTTCCTGTTTAGCTTAAACAGGAATAGGTTCCTTTTTAGCTGAGTTATATATATATATATATATAGGGCAGGACTAAACAGGAACCTCCCTTAAGAGTTCCTATTTAAACTAAACAGGAACTATTCCTAATCTGGGTACACAACCCGACCCCAAGAAAACCATCTACCGACCCGATCCCACCACCTACCACGCACTGGACCTGACCCCTCGATCCCCACCTTCTTCCTCCCGTGAACTGCCTACACGGCCTGGCCGCCGCCCGCGCGCCTCCCGGCGAGGTCGCCGTCCCCGGCTCCGCCCCGGTTTCCTCCAGCCGCGCTCCGCCCCTGCGACCTCCCTGCACACGCCGCCTGGTGACCTCCGCCGTGCGCCGCCCCGGGTTCCTCTCTCCACGCGCCGCCCTCTGCCCTCCCACCGCCGCCGCCCTCCCTCCACCTCGCGTCGGCCCACCCTCGGACACCTCCTGCCGGCGCGGCTCCCTCCACCTCGTGCCCTCGGCGGCGCGCTCCCGGCCACCTCCTGCCCGGCGGGGACCCTTCACCTCCTGCCCCCGGTGCGGTGCCCCGGGGCGACCTCTTGCCGGTGCGGCGACCCCGGCCACCTTCTGCCCGGCGCGGCTCCCCCTCCACCTCCTTCCCGGCGCGGCGCCCCCGGGCAGCCTCTTGCCGGCGCAGCGACCCCGGCCACATCCTTCCCCTGGAGATCACTACCATGGCGCCATGCATCCATATCACGGCCAGAGCACAGGTGGGTCACCGCCATGGCGCCCTGGACGAGATCGAGAGCTGAGGCCCAGCTCCTCCTAATGTTGGACCAGGCATGATGTCCAGCTCGTTCCGCCCCGCCCAGCCCAGCCCAGCCTCCCGAGCTTCTCCGGCGTCCCTGTGCAGCTTCTCCGGCGTCCCTGTGCGTAGATACATGGATGAACAAGCTCAGTAAAAAAAAGGTTCACTTTTAACAGAGACAAAGTTCATCAATTTTGGGGGAAGTTCGTTCGTCAGCCCGTCAGTTTTAGCTAAAAACAATCAACAAATTACAGCTTAAATAAAAAGAAACAATGGAGAAACCTGTGTGTTACCAAAGTTCACTTTTGCTTGCGGAAAGTTCAACTCGTCGGGCGTGAAGATTTCAGTTTCTTATAGGAAAAATGTTCATATGCAGTTAAAAAAAAGTTCAGGAAAAAAGTTCATTTAGAAAAATGTTCAGAAAAAAGTTCACTTCGTTCAGAAACAAAGTTCACGCGCAGTTAAAAAAAAGTTCACCTCATTCCAAACAAATGTTCAGAAAAAAGTTCACTTTGTTCACAAAAAATAGTTCACTCCGGTCATAAAAAAGGTTCACTTGGTTCGGAAAAAAGTTCACCTCGTTCTGAAAATTATTCAGAAAAAAGTTCACTTCATGTTCCGTCTGAAGGTTCACAAGTCATGCGCGAGAAGGTTCACATATATCATTGCCGAGACAGTTCAGAAAGTTTTCATTTCGTTCGCAAAAAAAAAGTTCACTTCGGTCATAAAAAAAGGTTCACTTGGTTCAGAACAAAAGTTCACGTGCAGTTGCAAAAAAAGTTCACCTCGTTCCGAAATTTTTTAGGAAAAAATTTCACTTCATGTTTCGTCTGAAGGTTCACATGTCATGCGCGAGAAGGTTCACATATCACTGCCGAGACAGTTCAGAAAGTTTTCACTTCGTTAAAAAAAAGTTCACTTCGGTCATAAAAAAAGGTTCACTTGTTCATGTGCAGTTGCGAAAAAAAGTTCACCTCATTCCGAAAATTGTTCAGGAAAAAAGTTCACTTCATGTTCCGTCCGAAGGTTCACATGTAATGCGCGAGAAGATTCACTTAGCACTCGCGTGAAGGTTCAGAAAGTTCCTGTTTAGCTTAAACAGGAATAGGTTCCTTTTTAGCTGAGTTATATATATATATATATATATATATATATATATATATATATATATATATATATTCAAGAACCAGTTTCTGAATAACTATTCAGAGCACCTTTTCTGAATGTTAACTTCCGGACGGAACTCCCAGATTTTCTGCTTTGCGGACAGTATCTTCAACGCCATTTTCTAACCGTTTATCGGAATAACGCATGCGATATACCGTTGAAAAGGTATGGAAATTGCGCACCTTTTTTTTGCCTTGACGGGTTTTCCAAATTCATTACGGTTTTAAAAACAATTTTAGAAATACTAAACACAGTTTTCACGAATTTCTCTGCTTACGTACTGTTTCTTGGCCGCCATTTTTAAACCGCTTGTCGGATGGATGCAAATGATACGCCCTTGGAAAGCTATGAAAAATGCGCATCTGTTTCGGTTTGACAGGTTTTCCAAATTCATTACGGTTTTAAAACAATTTTGAAAATACTACACTCGGTTTTCGCGAATTTCTGTGTTTTTGCACAGTTTTTCGGATTTCAAACCGCTTATCAGATTGATACAAATGATACATCGTTGGAAAGGTATGGAAAATGCGCACCTTTTCTATATCTGGCTAATTTCCAAATTCCTTACGGTTTAAGAGCAGTTTCAGAAACAAGCAATACTGTTTTCTGAAATTTAGATCCAGCGGACAGTGTTTTGCCAATTAATTTCAAACTGTTTATCGGAATGTCACAAATGATACAGCGTTGGAAAGGTATCGATAAAGAGAAACTTTTTTGTATAGAAAGTTTTTCCAAATTCAGTACAGTTTTTGATTAATTGTGAAAATACGGAGCTCGTAGTGATAAAGAGAAACTTTTTTGTATAGAAAGTTTTTCCAACCGGAGCTCGTAGTGATGATTTCAATGTGTAGGATTTCCGCCCAGAAAAACAGAGTATAAGAACTTCCTTCTATTCGGCAGAGAGCCTCTTGGTATGAGGCAGTGAACTTCTGGGTATGTGTTAGTGAACTTCCGATCGCGGATTTTTTAGTTCCATGTGACGCACTATTTATGTCGTTATTTTCAAACCGTTTGTCCAAATCATGCATATGATATACCGTTGAAAAGGTTTTCAAATTCAACATCTTTTTCGTGTTGACCATTCTTCGAAATTCTTCATGGTTTGAGAGTAGTTTTATTGTTAGGAAAATTGTGAACCTCGGGTATGGACAAATCGAACTCCTGTTTTAATCGAGCACCTTTTTCTAAACTTCCGTTCGTATACTATGTTAACTTCCGGACGGAACTCCCAGATTTTCTGTTTTGCGGACCGTATCTTCAACGCCATTTTCGAACCGTTTATCGGAATGACGCATGCGATATACCGTTGAAAAGGTAGAGAAATTGCGCACCTTTTTTGTCTTGACGGGTTTTCCAAATTCTTTACGGTTTCAAAACAATTTTAGAAATACTAAACTCAGTTTTCGCCAATTTGTCCGTTTTGGTACTGTTTGTTTGCCGTCATTTTCAAACCGCTTGTCGGATGGATGCAAACGATATGCCGTTGGAAAGCTATGGAAAATTCACATCTGTTTCATCTTGACTAGTTTTCCAAAATCTTCACGGTTTTAAAACAATTTTAGAAATACTACACTCAGTTTTCGCGTATTTCTCCGTTTTCGTACTGAATTTTGGATGCCATTTTCAAAGGCTAGTCGGATCGATGCAAATGATACGTCGTTGGAAAGCTATGGAAAAGTCGCATCTTTTCTATCTCTTGCAAATTTTCCAAATTCTTTATAGTTTAAGAGCAGATTTCAAAATAAACAATAAACTTTTAGATCCAGCGGACAGTATTTTGCCAATTAATTTCAAACGGTTTATCGAAACTTAACAAATGATATGGCGTTGGAAAGATATTGACAAGACGCAACTTTTTTGTATAGAAATGTTTTCAGAATTCAATACTGATTTTGATTAATTTTGAAAATACGATAATCGGGGAAAACGAGATGACATGAGAATAATTCAAAATTGACACGTTTGTGTTGCTCGGATGAGTTGTGTAGGCATGGGAGAGTTAAATTAGACTTATATACTTACCAATTGCATGTGGGGCGGTCGATTTTGGCCAACCGGACATCGTAGTGATGATTTCAATGTGTATGATTCCCGCCCAGGAAAACTGAGTATCCGAACTTCCTCCTATTAGGCGATGAACTTCTGGCTATGAGGCGTTGAACTTCTGGGTATGTGTTAGTGAACCTCCGATCGCGGATTTTTTTGTTCTGTGTGGCGCACTATTTTATGTCGTTATTTTCAAACCGTTAGTCCAAATGATGCATATGATATACCGTTGAAAAGGTTTTAAAATTCAGCATCTTTTTCTTGTTGACCATTTTTTCGAAATTCTTCATGGTTCGAGAGCAGTTTTCAATATACCAAACTGCAGTTTTTTAAATTCAGTTTTTTAACATGTTTTGTTATTCCGAGTGAACTTCGATGTCATATACATTGAACTTCGAATTTTTTTGAGAGTGAACCTCAGAGTGCTTTTTTCTAGATTCTTTTTACTCGTTCATTAATTAATTTTTTCTTTAATAAAAAAGTGAACGTCTGACATGAATGAAATGAACTCCTGACGTGTAACCGTTAACCTCCTTCTCAAAAAATATGAAAAGTTTTACTCACGAATGAATTTTGTTTTGTTAGGAAAAATGTGAACCTCAAGTGTGGACAAATCGAACACCTGTTTTAATCTTCCCGCAATAAAAAAATTAATTTCATTTTGAAAATAAATATTTTAGGAATTGCAGAAGTAAGGAAAATGAACTTCAGGCGGTGTTCAAAGCGAACTCCCAATAAAGTAGTAAACGTCCAACACATTTTATTATGAATTTCCGACGCGTTTATGTTGAACTCCTGCTCGGTACAAAGTAAACCCCTCGAAGCTTAAGGGTGAACTTTCTTCTATGTTCCTGATAAACTTCCGATAAAAGAGTAATTATTCGACGCGGTCGAGGAGAACTGAACTCCCGATCTAAAAATAGCGAACCTCCGAGATGGACGATCTGAACTCCCTATTTTGAAAGAGCGAACCACATCGCTGCTTTGAAACTCCAAACATTTAATAATTTATTCTAAACCTCCCGTAGTACAAGCAGCAAAAAACAAGAACCCACTAAAGGTTCAGCACCAGCTGCTGTTTGTAGTTATAAGAAATCTGAAACTCAACTTTTTATGCCGTTAATGCACTGGCAAGATGGGGATCGCGATTAGGAGCGCTGGACGAATGACCACCACACCACCGAACCTACAGGTAGTGGCGAACTACCACAGCAGGGGTACTGACGAAGCTCAATACATCCTTGTTCAAAAACTGAGAAAAACTCGGACGCATTTAAAGTGAATTTCCGACTTGTGAACTCGGACGCCGTCACCTCTGTAGGCTCCGATGCTTTGTACCCAACTAATTCAGTGAGATCTGTCCCCATGCCATGCTGCATGATTCAGGCTACTTTTCCACATCTTTTGATTTGGCTTGGGTTACACCAAGCATCAGAATCCATCTGCCCGGTAAAAAAAAAATCGCTGTGTTCTCAGTCAGTAGACGGTGTTGAGCTACTGTTTGTAGACGGCGTCCAGCATCAGAAGCCAACCATTGCAGCACAGTACTAATTGTCTGATCATCTTGGGGCTAGATTTGGTAGGAATTTTATCTCCAACACTCGTACAGGCTGAAACCTGTGGCGTTTACACAATGCCGAGAATTACACTCTAACTAAAGTTCACAACTGAAACTGCTCCTTCACGAGGCTTCAGATTTTTGTTTTTTCACAACTCTTCACGAGGCTTTAAATGGGTTATTCTAGCATAGAAGCAGATCGGTTCACCAGGGCTTCAGAACTACTGTCGGAGTAGCAGTTTAGCAGCGGTAGGCTACAAGAAGTGGTTTAACTGAAACTGATCAGGTTAGAAGCAGTGGGCTAGGCGGAGCAGTTTAACACCTGCAATTCACATAACCGCAGCAGTTCACTGCACGGGTCGCTCGGCTTCCAATTCCCAGGTCCGCAGCCAATCGATTTTGAGGCAGCGAGGTGTGCGCAGGCACCGGACCAGGAGATGCGCGATTGAGCCGGCAAAATCGACTCCCCATGGCTGCACATGATGGACTGTCGCTCCCACGCGGTGGACTGGGTGCAGGAGGCGGTAGTAGAGCTCCCACGCAACGCTCGCCAGAGGCCATGGCCTGCGCGCCGCTGACGCACTGGGAGTCCACAGCGACCTGCAGGGCGGTTCAGCGGGGGCCGAGCTCGTGCGCAAACGGCGGGGGAGGAGGGAGTATGGGGCGTGGAGGCGGAGGTCAGAGGGACGAGCAGTTAGTGAAGAGATTCCAGGAACGCGCGATTGGCTCCCACGGCGGCGGGATCCGGTGGTGGTGCCGAAAGGGGATGGCCGGCCGCCGGCGCAGGGGCAGCACGCCTAGGCAAGGGAGAGGAGGCTCGGATAGGGGCGACGGCGGCGCGGGCCCTTGGCCATGTCGACGGTGGCGCTGTGCCTCGGCCAGGGAGATGGCGGCGCGGGCCCTTGGCCATGGTGACGGCGGCGCTGTGCCTCGGCCAGGGAGGTGGCGGCGCGGGCCCTTGGCCATGGCGACGGCGGCGCCGGGCCTCGGCCAGGGAGGTGGCGGCGTGGGCCCTTGGCCAGGGCGACGGCGGCGGGGCGTCGGTGGAGGAAGCCAGGGTGCGGCGCTGCCCGCTCGGTGGAAGGTCTTGGCGTCGGTGGTAGGTGGCGCGAGGAGGTGGGTTTTTTTAGTGCGGTGGGTTGTTCGGTTCGGTGGGATGTTCGGTTGGAACGGGTCAACGGGCAGTCGATCGGGATAAGATGGTGATTATGATGGGAAGGTGCTCTAAATAGGTGGTTTCTGAATAGTCCCACCCTATATCTATACTTAATAATAAAAGCATTAAGGCTTCTTCTCGTACGTCATTTTTTTTTGCCGATTTTGCCCTTCCACATATCACATAATTACCCACCTATGTCACCCATAAGTTAAAAAAACTGTTCGGTCATTACAAATACCCCTAAAGTTGTGCATAATTACCCACCGTGCCACCCGTAAGTCAAGTCAGAAAAACGCTGGTGCAATCGGAAAACAAAACTGTTGCGATCGATCCGATCAGTACCCATCCGACTGGAACACGTCCTCATGACCTATAAAACCGGTTTGGTATGTCAATCTCGCTGGGTTTCCCGGCCGATCACTACTCGATTTGTGAGCGTAGAACGGGTACAAGGAGGATTCGATCGACTAGGCCGCTGATTCCATTGAGTCGCTGCTTAGATCGGTTGAAGCTTGATCGATCACGGCAGTACCGACCTATTCGCCATGGCCGGACAGAGCGATGAGATTAGCGCAGGCACAAAAGAAGACGAGGTCCAACCACGAGAAGTCGTACAGTGAGGTGGACCGCCGTTTTGCGTCAAATCTGCTCACGCTCATGGACAGGATCCGACTGGGCACGCCGAACATTGTCACCGGCGATCTGGCACCACCAACCGCAGCAATAGCCAGGACGTGGTGCTCGACGGCGGCACGGCGGTGCTTGAGGGCCCGGAACACTTGCGAGCTCTCCTGGAAGATGTGCGCGCGGCGGTCGTAGTCCGTGGGGCTCCGGCCCTCGTCTTCCCGCCCATCGCCTCCTCCTCCAGCAACTCCAGCTCCTCCGCCGCCAGCCCCGCCGCGTCCTCTTCCTCTCGAAGCGCCGCGCCGGCGCCGTCCGCCACCGGCTCCGTTCCGCCACCGCACTGCGCGCGAAGTGGCGTGGTGGGAGTCCCACCCCCGGCACAGCCCATCCGAAGCCTTCCCTTGGTGAACGCGCGCGGGATGACACGCAGCGGCGGTGGCCGCGCGGCGACGGTCGGGCAAACGGACTGCATGGTCCGGTGCTCGTGCAGAAGCCTGGCACGTCGAGTAGTTGGCGCACAAGCTTTGGCTAAAGATGGCGCCGGCTTTTGACTCATCCATTGGCAGGCTACTTGAAGCGGACGATAAGCACGTACAAAAAGAACCGAGTAGGAGAGAGGCGCGCGCTGCTGGAAAGAGTACTCCCGTGAAGCCAGGAAGGCGAGAATCAGTTCCTGTCACAGTGCAGACGTGGCTAGAGGTTCAAGTCTGAAGATGAGCTTCAGATAGAAAAATAAAGTCAGAAGTACGCTACCATAAAGATAATTTCCGACGAAATCTATTGCATAAACTCGCCGGATTTGGCACGACACGGAAGCTCGAAATTGAGTTTTTTCAAGTGGAATTTGTCCTGCGCAGCTGATTAGCCATGATTAGCCAGTACCAGTCTGCCTCGCCGAGCGATCTGCATGATCACCAGGGCACCTACGAGCTACGACCCCTCACTAGCCCCCGGTTGCCGCTGGTCAACATCGATTTAGGCCACAATTTCTCTGGCAATGAGCTAATCTATCCTCCACATGGCTGTTGATATGTTGATGACAGGTTGCACAAGTGCACAGGCCACATGCACATGATCAGTAGCACAGCAGCCAAGGGAATTCCTAATCCAATAAAAAAACCATTTTGAGTATTGACCAAGTGATTCAGTTTTCTGTATTTCTTATTTAGGTTGCTTTGTGACGCCAATTGTGTTAGCTCTAAATTACCTCCTACATTGCCATATGGTGGAGAGGAGATGACCCCAAGGCTCCAGTGCTTGACTGTATGTGTGCAATGGCGGATTGGTCTACAAGATGCGGCTGCTCAGGCGTACTCTCTCTACTTTAAGCCTCGTCAAAATTTTGTATGTAGAATACGTAAAATAAGAATGCTATATTTTACTTACTATAGTACTACAAAATCTAATATTTTCTTGATATAATACTGTAGAAGTACTATATGTAGCAAGTTATTAATTTTCTTTCTCATTTTTCCTGCCAATAATCAAATATTATGCTAGAACTTCTATGTCAACTTGATGCTCATCTGGTTAGAAAAATTAAATTATTCTAAGCAAGTCAATTGACTTGGCGTCAAATTGGGGTCGTGCAACAACGTTTTTTTTTTACAAAAAGTTGTTTTTTTCACTCCCGTCGCAACGCACGGGCATGTTTCCTAGTATATATATATTAGATTAGTAGTATCTTGTGCTATTTGACCATTCTTGCTCTGGGTTATCTCTTCTTGAATTCTCTAGCTTCTTAGATGATTCAAGACTCGTTCGGAATGATAGGTGTCAGGATGGTTAATGTGCATATACCTTTGCACAACTGTACAAGATCCATCTTATTTTCTTCAACCTACTCTGAAATGGCCCGATTGGGGCGGGGGGGGGGGGGGGGGGGCATTAATGCTTTCTCGTAATGCGTTTTTCGTCGGTCTTTATCACACAGAGCGTGGCGCTAGTAAGATGAGCGTACACATACTTATATATCCAGTACAAGTGAGAGTTTTGTTCAAACTGGTTGTCTTCTCATTGAGCGAGCGGATGAACTAAGACTAGCCATTCTTAGCCGGTATCATGCAACTTGGCCCCACAAAAATGATGATGTGGCAAGTAATTAAGGAGTAGAGAGAGGATTAGAGTAACATAGGTAGATACCGTATCATATCACGTATAACAAGAAAATTTAATGGCAACTAGATCTTGTACATATATTTATATTGAGATACTACAAAACATTAAATACAATGAGATTATTATACTAACATATGATACTATGAATTATAGAGGTATAGTATCATATATACTAGTGTCATATGCATGATACTACTATATGATACTCCACACTATGACTAGTCTAAACCAGGACGGCTATGGTCGCCACACAAGGACATGCAATCGCTTGGATAGGTGAGAGCCCATCAAGCCCTGCAGAGCCACACATAGTCTTTTCTTAGATACATGAAAATTGTATACTATTTGTACACTTTATGACATGGGATATAATCAGAACTGCACGTTGCTTTCATATAGTAAAAGAATATGAATAAAATGAGGTTTCACCCAGTGGCGGCGCTAGGAATTAATTACCGGGTATTCATTTTCCCAAAATCATCACTGTTTTTAGAAACATCATCACTGTTTTGCTCTAATCAACCTTGTGTTGCAAGAATCATGGGTATGCACTTGCATACCCAGGAAGACACCCAGCGCCGCCCCTGGTTTCACCCGTGCTTACTCGTGTATTACATGTCTATACGGAACACAATTTTTTGTCCAACGAACAAATAACATTTACAAAAATGAAATAGAAAATGGCCGATATATTTTCGGGCAGTGGAACAAAAAAAAAATAGAATTTAGACCAAACTAGAACAAAAAATTTACACATAAGGAACAAATCACGACTACTAATGGAACATAATCTGCAATAAGTGTAACCATATTTAACTCCTTGGAAATAGTTCAAACTATAGGCATAAAAAAATCGACAAGTGAGAAATGAATCATGACTATTAGTAAAACACAATATTGGACTAAGTTGAACAAAATTTTAGCTCCCCTATATAAAATCACAAATATCGATGAAACAGAATTTTGCAGTAATTAAAAAATCATCAACACTGAAACAAATCATGGCTGCGAGTGGAACAAAAATTCAAACCAAGCAAAAAAACCTTTAGGACACATGAAAAAATAACAACATTTTAGCTGATTTAAACTTTGCACGGGATGGAACAAATATTTAGTGCGCAAAGAACAAATAAGATTTGAGAGGGAAACATAATTTGGACCACAATTTAGAGCAACTTGAAGAAAATTCATGAATACAACAAGCAATCAAAAAAGTAGACCGAGTGGATAGAGTTTTAACACACGAGGAACTAATTTTGTCTATAAAGAGAGCAAACTTTTGAAACAAATGTAACATAATTGTATCATAGTGGTGCAAATCACGACTCTAAGTGGAACAAATATTAGCTATGTCGAACCAAGTTTCAATGCTTGTGGAACACATCCCGGCTATAGGCCTAACAAAAAAAATGAAATTCCATTTTATTTAGTCGTGCAAAAAATTGTGAATAAAAAAAATATTAGCTAAAACTAAAAGTAAAAAAAATCATGAAATAAAAAAGTATAGCCCTAGAAAGAACCATAAAAAGTAAGTGAGAAAAAGAAGAAAAAGGAAGATATAAAAAATAAGACAAAAGACGAATGAACTAAGAGGTCATTCAATAGCAAACTGAAACAATTGTTGGCATAGCCCCGCGTGAAAATAGTTACTGGTAGGAATCGGTCGGTTGATAGGGAGCAATTCCCACTGTAGCTGCATGAAACCTGTCGTTACCTCGGCGAGTTCCACTACAGGTGCGAGATGGCTCCTTTAATTTCAGTTCCCATTGGATTCATGTTGGGAGGTCCTATTTAACATTCGTAACGTCAAATGGAACAACACGGTGGTAGTTGGGCCGTCCCAATAGTGGTCTTTTGATTTGGCCTTTTAATTTATTTTGTTTATTTTTATTTTTTATTTTTTTCTTGTTTCTTGTTTCTCTTTTCTATTTTGTTTTTGTTTTTCTGCTATATTAATATGAAAAATTAATAAAAAACAATTTAGAAAGTTGAGATAAAATGTTTATGAAGTTAAAAAAATTACAAGGTTAAAGAAAATATTGGTGTAGTTCACAAAAATGTTGGCAAGGTAAGAATGTGTTTGCACGATACAATAGTTGCTCGTTGAGTTCGGAAAAAAAGTTTGCACGATACCGAAATAATGCTCACGAGTTTGGAAAAAATTCTTATCATAGGAGAAAAATATTCACGATATAAACACATAGTTAGAGGAAGAAAATTTGGGCAATTCAATTCTCACTAGGGTTAAAATTGTATTCACTTACTGATCTTTTTTCAAATGATTATAAAAACAAGAAAAAATAAAAGACACCAAAAAATGGGTAAGGAAAACAGAAAAATGAACGGAAAAAAGAATAAACTAAAAAGAAACAGAGAGAGAAGAAAAGGGGAAAAACATAGGAGAAAACTCAGAAGAGTAGCCTACCTGGACGGGCCCACCAGGTGGACCATGTAGCCGTCGGCGCCTTAGCTGATGCTAGAAGGAAGCATCAAATAGAAAGCATCATTCACGTCTTCCTTCAACTCTTTCGGCCCGGTCCTCTGGCCTGTCGTCTGTCATGGGCTTTTAGGCTGGACTTTTGTTTTTGACGAGATTTTTAGGCTGGACTTGAAGACATTTCAACCGTGCCAGAATGGGCTTTCAATTTCCTTCCACTTTCGCATCGCGAGTCGAACTTCCCCTAACCGTTGGATCGAATTAAAAGGTGTGGAACCAAATTATTAGGCCTTGTTTGAAACGTAGGATAGGAAAATCATGGGAATTGGAATACCATAGGAATAGGATAGGAATCCATGTGCAAAACTGAGGACCTGAAAACACAGGGGGGAATTCAATTGTGTCGTTTGGAACACAGGAATTGTGAAAACATAGGAATCCTGATACTAAGGTCAAAGCATAGTCAAAGACACTATCCATTAAAGCTCAGCCCCACTTGTCATAGAAACAACATGTAAATACTATTAACTAGCACATGGATGCATCCATACAAGCGAGTGCTAAATGTGTCTCGGTCTTACGCGACGAGCAGAAAAAATGAGGTTGGACTGAATGTTTGAAATCTTGTGATTTTCCTGCAAAACCAAAGGAAACGAGTTCCTGTCCTGGAAACTTCCTGTGGCGATTCCTGCGTTTCAAACGGTGAGATAGGAAATATTCCTCCATGAACACTATTCCTTCACTTTTCCTCCATTTTTCCTGTGAATCAAACATGCCTTTAGTGTGTGTTCACATCGGAGCATGTCGACGGGTAGCTAGGTGCTAGACGTACTGTTCCTGGTTTTTGCTACTTCATTTCTTGGCGATCGATGAGATTTCGGAGACATGTTGACATGGATGCTGGCGAACGCAGAAGAGTAAGGAGGGGTATCTCATCTGCCAGGACAAGAACCAAGGCATGCACACACACACAGTTTGACGAACGCGTACGTATGATACCGCGTGCGTCGACGACCTAGCTAGCTATCTACCGTGCCATATTGTCTGTCAGCCTGCATGCAGACCAAGATGCATGAATGAATGTTGTTCATGTCATTCGCACGGCCATCATGGGACTCCGCCGTGCCGGTGCCATCCAGAAGATGGAGGACGAGGCAGAAGAAAAACAGCATACGTGCATTAATTTGCATGCGTGTTCATGCTCCGTCCACGCAACAAAAACCAACACGGCACGGCTAGCCCTCCATTTGGACAGATTTGTTGGCCGATTCTTCGTGGCCAAGGAAAAGGCGAGACCATCCACAAGCCTTCGCCTGACGCCGTGATGTCGTCGCCGTGACGCCACTCCGCACGCAATGCCTCCTAGGCTGGCCGGGACCCACGCGCACCGGGATCCCCTGTGAACGCTCACGGCCATGCATGCAGCCGCAACACAGGATAGATAGGGGCCCGTGCGGGTCTACTACTCGATTGACCGACATATAATGCTGTTTTCTTCTCTTCTTTTTCCTCCTTGTCAACTTGCATTAACATAGAAAAATACTAGAGCTCATTCGTCCCAGTCCATGTACAGCCTTAGAGCATCTCCGGTCAGGGTGACCAAACGGCTGTCCAAAGACCTTTGGGGCGTGCCGGACAGTCTTTCGCCCCTACTCGCGGCGCCCAAACGCGAATTGGGTACAGCGCGGCCCAGTTTTCGGTCCGGCACGTCCAGCCCACGCCCTCATCTTGGGTACACCTCGGGCGGCCCCGGACACAACGATGCGCGACGCCACGCACGCCTCCGACGCCCGGGCCACGCCTGTCAGCGAGACGCGCGAATTCAACCGTCGTGGTCAAAGCCGTGTGGACGCGTAGCCGCGCCTCGTTTTCACAGCCAGCGGCGCCAGTGAGCCGTCGCGTCCTCCTGTTCGGCGGCGTCAATGCGGCGCGCCTTTTCGAGAGCAGCGGCGTTAATACCACCACTCTTCGGTGGACATAAAACCCCGTGTACGCTGTCCCCGTCCTCACACCACGCCTTCCGCCACTCGCCCGCCACCGTGAACCACACTCGGCCGCCACCGCGAAGGGGATGGCCGGACACTCGAGGCGCACCGGAGGCGCGGCGGCGAACGGCTTCGCGCCGCGCACCCTCCTCCGCGAGAAGTCGGAGGCGTTGCGGGAGAACGGTTACCCTGTGCCGCCCGACATGCGCGTCGGAGGCCGCTGGGCAATCTCCGTCGGCGGGATCCCGGTGCCACGCCCGCTAACGCGGGCGAACCACGACTTTCGCGCCGCCATGATCACGCACTACTGGCAGGAGCTGACGCCGGAGATGCGTCAGGACCCGCGCTGGGACCTGGAGAACGCGGCCAACATCGGCCGCTACGAGGCGACATTGCAGCGGCTTTTCGACGAGGAAATGTGCCGCTGAGACGGCCAAGGGCCGGCGCCGCGCGACAAGAACGTCGCCGGGCGCGAGGCGTTCTGGGGCGTGCCCGGGCGCACCCTCGACGCCGTCTTGGAGCACATCCACAACGGCGGATCGATGCTCCAGACGCCGGCGCCTGCTGCGTCTCCTCCTCCGGCGAACCTTTGGGAACCGCGTGCGACGTCTGCCTCGTCGCGCTCAGCTTCGTCCTCATCGCGCTCGGCCGCCTCCTCCTCCCGCTCCTGCGCCTCGCCTCTGCTCACACCGAAGCCGGAGCCGATGAAGGTCAAGGCGGAGCCGGAGCTGTCGCCGCTCATGGCGGAGCTCGTGGCGGCGCAGGCGGGCGTGGACGACAACGCCATCGCCAAGGCCGTCGAGGCCACGTCGTACTACGACGTCCCCCCGCTCGAGGGGCCGTCTGCCTGCGTGTGGTAGGCGTTCGAGTGCGCCAAGTCCAAGGGCGTGCCCTTCTTCGACCTAACCGACGACGGCGCAGGCCCTAGCCGCGTGAAGGAGGAGGACGGCGACGCAGGGACCAGCAGCGGCGGCGCCGGCGTGAAGAAGGAGAAAGACGAGGAGGAGGAGGAGGAGGAGGAGGACCCCTACTTCGCCTTCAGGAGCCGCAACCGCCGCCAGTAGATTAGGTTTATTTAGATTTCATTCAAATTTGTAAAATTTCCTAAAGTTTGAATAAAATTCGCCTAAGTTTTATTTTACAAAAAAATGATTTGGGCGCCGCGAGTGGGGAGCGACGGCGCCCAAAGGCAGCAGGCCGTCCGGACAGCGCCCAAATGGCCCGTCTGGAAGGCCTTTGGGCGGCCATTTGGACGCCCCGACTGGAGATGCCCTTAGTCGTACAAGCTACATTTGCATGTACTAGGTCCTTATATATAGGTGCTAAATTTCCTTTTTCGAAGAAGTTCACCGATATATTAAGTTTTTTCGAAAAGTAACAAATATTACAAATCTGTCTTTTGACCACCTACCTAGCAACAACCACTAATATTGGAACGAAACCAAATGCGCGTCACTGTCTCCACGGCCCTCCGTCATCGGAGTAAGGTAAAACTTTATGTTGTATATTACTTGTTATAGTACACAGACAGAAAGTTGTCGTGCTAAGCCACCAAAGGACCAACAACCATCACTAATGAAGATAACCCTAGACCGGAAGATATAGACATATGTAACCATAGCGGCGAACAAAAAAAGCTACGGAATCACAAGAGATCCACAGGTCACACGACTCAACGCGCCCTCTGGGGGCGCTAGGCGCACCATCGGAGAAGGCATAGGGCGGGAAGAAGCTTATTATGACTTCAAGATATAGCCACCGCCTCACCATCTTGATCTAAGTAGACAGTAAACTTAAAAAAAAACAAGAACGAAAACCCCGTCGGCGAGAGGCCGTGGAACGCCGCACCTTCAAGATCTGAAGGGCCATCGGATGCAGGATAGATGGCAATGTTGCCGGCGAGGTGGACGAAAAAGCTAGACCTGTTCTGCTTCCTCCTCTCCAACGTTCCGACGTACGGTTCGTCCTAAAGGATCCTAGGTGCTCTCTTACCTACTACCGGTGAATAGTTTTTTCCTAGGTGCAGCCGCTGCCACAAGATATATAGCGGCCGTACGGTTCTACAGTACTACTCGATTGACCGACATATAATGCTGTTTTCTTCTCTTCTTTTTCCTCCTTGTCAACTTGTCGTACGTATAAGCGAGATTTGCATGAACATAGAAAAATACTAGTCCTCCCTCCGTTCCAGTCCATGTAGCGACTTAATTAGTCGTACAAGCTAGATTTGCATGTACTCCCTCCGATCTGTTTTATTGGTCACGGACAAACAACCAGCGCAGTACAAACTGTACGTATAGCTCACGACTATTAATACGGATCAGAGGTAGTACTAAATTTCCTTTTTCGAAGAAGTTCACCGATATATTCTAAAAGTAATAAATATTACAAATCTGTCTTTTGACCACCTAGCTAGCAACAACCACTAATATTGGAACGAACCAATCAAATGTGCGTCGCTGTCTCCACGGCCCTCCGTCATCGGAGTAAGGTAAAACTTTTTGTTGTATTATAGAATACTAAATACTTTAGTATTATTCTATAAAAAATATTTATTTTGCAAACTAAAAAATATAATAGTCAATATTCCTTATAATAGATACACTTAATTATATCATAAGACAGACAGAAAAGTCGTGCTAAGCCACCAAAGGACCAACAACCATCACTAATGAAGATAACCCTAGACCGGAAGATATAGACATCTGTAACCGCGTTCTGCTCGCCTCCTCTCCAACGTTCCAGCGTACGGTTCGTCCTAAAAGATCCTAGGTGCTATCTTACCTACTACCGGTGAATAGTTTTTCCATAAACGAGTAAAAGCGTGTTTCTAAAAATTAGACAAGATCAACATGATATATACTCATGTGTTTTAGAAACGAATCAAATTCGCTAATCGAGAAGCAAATGAAACTAAAATTGATGTCAAATGTATCCTAAAAGAAATTACTAACAAATATAGTGCTTCGTTAAAAAAACTAGCATCTTAATACTTCTAGTAGTTATCTTGAATCTCGATTTGGAATTCGTCTTATGTACATATGTTTTTCTTCCAATGTAGACGCATGGTTCGTTCCCACATACTTCCTCCGTTCATATATATAAGACGTTTTAGCCTTTTGACACATTCATTTGCATTTATATGTATCTAGACACATCTTAGTGTATATGTTCACTCTTTTTGGTTTGCACCTAGTCGACATGTACACTATCTAAAACGTCTTATATATATGAACGGAGGGAGTATGTTGACAACCTTAATAATACACTGAAACATTGGAATGGACATATTACAAACCAAATATTGTATCTCGCGTCTCGTGTGTATCTTGCGCACTTGTGTAAGCTTGCATTGTGTCATTGGGGTCCAAGTATTTATGTTTCATCTTGAAATTATTCTTCCACCTGGCCACATCCTGTGAAATGTTGTGCGGCAATATATGTTCATCGGAACTGTGTACTTTAAGTCTACGATCTTCAGAGCACCAATCTGAACTTTTGATTCAACCCGCTTTAAATTTGATTGCTTTAGCGTTACCGCTACTGAGTACTGGGTCCTAGTCCAACGAGCAGACCAGCCTATAAACCAACTTCGGGGAACTTGTGAATCATATTGGATTGGTAAGGGGTTTCAAATGAACCGTTTTCTATTTCAAGATGTTATGTGAATCGGGGAACGAAATCTCAACAAATAATTAGGTGAAATTTAAACTAATCTCAAAGCAAATTTAAATTAAGTCTCTAAGATCCTTAAAACTAATTGAATTTTGATCGATTGAAATTCAATGGAAATCAAAAAAATCCAAAAATTCAGACATTCTTGTGATGTCCGAATTTTTTCAGTTGACAGAAATATAAACGTCGATGGAATTAGTCGATTGAGTAAAATGGATTATTTTTCCATGCGAATAAAGTGTTTTCCTGATCTCCATGTTCCAGAAGAGACGCGCGCCGCAGAGGATCCAGATCTTGAATTCAAAAGCAGTGGGAAAGCAAGCCGTTTCCGCGTTGAAACAAACCGATTTCCTCTTTCTCTCTCCCGAACACCCTCTTGACTTTCCCTTCCCTTGTCTGACTCTCTCTCTTCTTCCTCCACCCATCGCTCGCTTCGCTTTCCCGTCCACCACCGCCCACCGCCATGGATCCCTTCCACCACCTCAACACCGCCTTCTCCAACCCCTACCACCCGCTCCTCTCCTCCTCCCCTCCCCACCACCACCACTTCCCTCCTCCCCTCCCCCGCCGCCGCCTCCCCTCCTGCCCCCGCTCCCTCCGACCCGCCCGACCGCGAGCGCCTGCCGCAGTGGTCCCACGCCGAGACGGCCGCCTTCCTCTCCATCCGCGCCGACCTCGACCACTCCTTCCTCTCCACCAAGCGCAACAAGGCCCTCTGGGAGGCCGTCGCCGCGCGCCTCCACGCGCACGGTGGATTCGCGCGCACGCCCGACCAGTGCAAGTCCAAGTGGAAGAACCTCGTCACTAGGTTCAAGGGCACCGCCAGCGACGTCGCGCATCCGGAGGGTTCTGGCGGTGGCGGCGGAGATCATCCGACCAGCGGGGCTGCGAGGGGGAGTTTCCCATTCCACGACGAGATGCGGCGGATCTTCGACGCCAGGGTCGAGAGGGCGCGCGCATTGGAGGAGAAGAAGGCCAGGGGAAAGGACCCCGCCGGAAGGGGCGATCCGGACGACGAGGATGGAGGTGGCGAGGAGGAGGACGACGAAGAGGCGGAGATGTTGGACGAGGAGATCGAGGAGACCAAGGGCGCGGGTAAGAAGCGGAGGAGGAGGGCGTCGGCGGCGAGGACGGCTTCGGCGGGAGGATCAGGGAGCGAGATAGGCGAGGTGGAGGCGGTGCTGCGGGAGTTCATGCGGCGGCAGATGGAGATGGAGGAGCGGTGGATGGAGGCGGCGGAGGCGCGCGACGCCGAGAGGCGGGCGCGCGAGGAGGAGTGGCGCGCCGCCATGGTCGCGCTCGGGGAGGAGCGGCTCGCGCTGGTGCGACGGTGGCGGGAGCGCGAGGATGCGTGGAGGGCGCGCGCCGAGGAGCGCGAGGAGCGCCGCCACCAGCTCGTCACCGCGCTGCTCGCCAAGCTCGGCGGGGGCGACACGTCATAATCCTTCCATGCGCACAGACCTCATTCCTGGTACGGATCAAAGCCACTCGCTGCTTCATCAATCGATTCCTTGGCTCCTCATGATCACTAGGAAATGTAATGCTAGCAAACAAAAAAAACAATCATCTCATTTTGACAGAGAGATAGATCCTAATTCTTGGATCCTTAAATTGCTCAGGACGTACAATTGGTCAATCCATCGCCGCAAAGCGCTCGCCGGCCGGCCGGATAAGCTCTTTTAATTAGATTATCAGTTTGTATCTTTGTACTGACAGTTCAAATCCTTGGTATTGCATGGCTAGTACCTTTGTTAGGGTTTCTTTAGACAAGGAGAGGTCAGGAAAGGAGGCGGGTTGCTTTGCCGTTGTGAAAAGGGTTTTGCTTGCAAGTCATGCAGCATATCTCATCTTTACTTAGCCCATGACAACTGCAAGCTCACTATCACCGGTCTTATCAGCTTCATGAGCTTGTTACCAGCATTTCCAAATGCATGGATGATGCATGCATGACTTTGCAAGTTTGCATGATCAATCCATCGACTGATGTTCCTATGGCTTCGTCTCCTTCTACTCATCATTCCACAAGGTGGTCTCGGTAGAATCTAACAACGTGCGTGGGTGCTTACATGTATTATTTGCTTTTTCAGAGATATCTCTGCAGTGGGCATGTGTAGCTTTTGCGCAACATGGTCTATATATATCTAGATCTTTCTTTCTTTTCAGTTCCATGCTCTAAAGAGATTTGCATCTGAAAAGCTAACTATCTAGTGAGATGAAAGAAAGCCACCCAGGCCATCAGGCGTGATGGGGGCGGAGTGACGAAGTGCGGCTGTGCTTTGATTTGCTTTGCTTATCCCGTAGGAACGGTATTGATGCTCTGCTTGTATATGTATGCTTGTTGTGCGACACATATGTTCAGAAGCCAGAACCCGTTTGATGTGGCCTGAATGCATCATGCGTTCCTCCATACTAGTATATGGTGTTTGTTTGCCGTACCGATAAGGATTTAATTAGAAGTGAACTTCGATCGTTCCCTAATGTTACATATTAGTATGCTATGTCAATTAATGGTATGAAACCATGGATTTATACAGTGTGTACATAGAAAAATAGAGTAGTATGAATGCAAGCGTGTAGAAACATTCATTTCTGAAGGAAGAAAACTGCAAGCCTTTGATGTATTCTGTTAAATTCGTGGCACAAATGGAGTATTCCAAAATCGTGGGAATTCTAATGTACATATATTTTCGTCCAAATCATGTCCCTTAATCCTCAAAATATATTGAAGGCATGTGTACAAAGCTACATGTGATGATATATATAATTACATGCGAGACTTTCAAGCTCGGAACAACCTCCATATATACAAGTTGTTATTCTTTCTGTGAAAGCCACATGATGATAGACTTTCAGGTTTGCACAACCTCCATACAAGTTATTAACTTTGTGCGTGCATGTGGTTTTAGTGTAGCTTGTAACATTGCTGATCATGATTACCAATAAGCTTGGCGTGATTGATACAAGAGATGTTGAAAAGCCCATCAACATTTTGTATGGACACACTTCCTCACAGCATTATGCATGCACTTCATCCTGTACTTTTTGTTGAAGGATATAAGAAAAACTGAAGGGAATGGATTCTGCTCTAGAATCATTGGCATGCATGTATACATGTCCATAAATATGCCTTCATTTGAGTTTTTCCTCCATCAGAGCTTAATTTGGGGACATAGTTTTATGTACATGTATGATGAAACAGATGGAATAACGAGAAATAAGTGGCGTCATAGGCATATAAGTAAGCAAATTGCCATGCTAGTTGGTACGATGATAAGCTCTGTTGTCATGTCCTGATCGCTAGCTGTTCACTTTTGTTGCGTGAGTGTGATCTCGAGTGTTCACAATGGCAACAAGCAAGCAATCATAGTGTACATCTTGCTCAATTACTTTGCACGCGGAACAATTAATTACTTGTGCTATCTTGCTCAATTCGTACATGCATGTTGACCGAATTTTCCTAATATATAATGCATGAGAATCTACATTGCAGCGCAAGTGTGAAGTCACGGATCGCATGATCATTTGAAGAACGACGATATTGGCAGTCGCATGAGATTTAGTATTGGTGGCATGGGAATGATCTGTGATCATTAGTTTATGTGCGTGCATGATCCAGCAGGGATCAATTCGCTTTGCCCAAGTGTGAAGTCACGGATCCCATGTTTAGCCAAAATCTAGAGAGAGACCACCTGACGGGGGACTAAATATATTCTTTCTCCATACTGATGGTGACCTGGCTAACATAGGACAGATGATCAGTGTCCAACGTTAACCAAGTTGCCCACTCATCCTGAGGAAACCGAAGAAGACAAATCGCATGCAATCGATCGATGGACATCATGAGCAGTACACTACTCCTGTTTGCTCGATGACCAGCTGAGGCTATAAGCTAATCAGCATACATATTGTATATGATGACTGTATCAAAACCGACTACGTACTACTGCACTACTAATGTATTGACGTTGGTACCAGGCCCCACATGTCGTGCATCCGTCACCCGCCGGAAACGGAACGGACACGACGACACGGTTTGGGAGCAGCCGTGCAGTTTTATGCATGCGGGCGGTCAACCGTTTCACACCCGATTTGCGCGTGCAAGGCAGGATAACGATGGGTCCAGGTTGACAGGTTTACATTGTGCATCATGCAGACATGCACGGGTGGCATGATCGATCGCCTGTCGGTTTTACATTACACGATTACAAGTAAGGCTGACAAGGCAATACGTTGGCCGGATTTGACGATGAGGGTTTCTAGAAAGATTTTCTGTTGAGAGAACTCTAGAATGTTTTTTTTTAGTCGATCTAGAATGATTTGTTGATCGCCTTATGTGCCTTCGACGAGTCTTTTGGGCTGGCCTGGGCCATAGCGAGGAAGCCTACCCAACGATGTGTGCTCTCTCAAAGCAAATTTGGTCCATGTTTTGAGTTCTCTGGCCTTTTTTGTTTTTTAGCAAATCATATATAACGCTCGTTAGCGTCGCTTAACGTGCGTGCCGCCTAAAGGACTTTCTTTGCGAAGCGTTACTGCGTCGGCCCACTTTATCCGCGAAGCGGTACCTTTACTGTTTCGATTCGCTATTCCTTTTTTTTCTTTTTTCCTTTTTATTTTCTTTTATCCTTTATGTTTTCCTTTTTCTTTTTTTCTTTTTTTGTTTTCTTTTCTGTGTTCTTTTCTTTTTTGTGATTTTAATAAATGTTGTACAATTTTTTAAAGTGAATATTTTTTTTCAAATTTGAACATTTTTCAAATCTGAATATTTTAATTTTGAACATTTTTTGAATGTGAACCAATTTCACAACGGGAACATTTTAAAATTTAGAGTCATTTTCAAATTTGGAACCATTTTCGAGTTTGAAACTATTTTAAAAAACCATTTTTCAAACTTTTCAAATTTTGAACCATTTTCAAAATTTTGGAACGATTTTTGTTTTTGTTTCGCTTTTTTGAAATGTTCATATTTTGAAAATGGTTCATGTTTTGAAAATATTCATATTTAAAAACTATTTGTGTTTCAAAAAATAGGTATGAATTTTTTCGAATTTTCTTTCTGTTTTGGAAAACGCTAAGGAAACAGGAGACACGTACACTCGGAGCAGCGAAACGTTTTTTCCGCGCGCGCATTAAACATTTGGCCGCGGACCACGTAAGGAAGCTGTAGGCGGCGCTGCGCTAAACCGCCGCTAACAAGCGACATAAAGGACCTCCCTTTTTGTTTCTCCGTCTGTTGATTTCGTATCCTATATGTCGCCCGGCGCCCGCTTAGGTGCGGCCGGCTCGCGCCGTCTGAGGGAATCCTGTAGCGGGCCGGCCTATTTAAGTAGTTTATTTTTCTTTATGTTTACTTTCATAAGATTTTAAAAGTTTCACCGAGTTTAAAAAAATGTTCATGATGTCTTTCAAATATTTTCACAGGTTCAAAAAGGTAGGTTCACAGGTTTTAAAAATTACATTTGTGAATACAAAGGGTTTAAAAATTGGTACCAGGGTTTAATTTTTTTGGCGGTTTAAAAAAATGATCCCGTGTTTGAAACAAAGTTGATATTTTTTCAAAAAAATGTTCATGTTTTTGGAAAAAAGGATATAACAAAATAATTTTTGAAAAAGGTAAAACAAAATAATGTTGAAAATATGTTGCTAAAACTCAGCAATTGGAAAATTTTAAAAAGAAGAAAAAGGAAAAAAAAACGCTGGTAATAGATAAGCACAGTTAGACATTTATCCTGAATCATGATTTGTTTGCTAGTAATATTAGCCTGAAACTCCTGATTTTTTTTGTTTTGTTTCACAACATTTTGCTTTGCTGCGGCCTGCGTGCAGTCCATGTAAATTAGATCATGACCAAACACATCTGCAATCAATTCAAAAGAACACACATATCCGCAGTCATTCTTTGTGACAAATTGTTCAATAATAATCTTCCAAGAACCAAGGAAGTACATCTGAGCGCAAACGTGCAGGTAGCCACCCATAGCAGAGCTCAGCTGTGGGAGGAGGCTGACTTCGTTATCCAAAACGGAGGGTGTCGAGACTCGAGAGTCGAGACCTCACCCCAGACACAGCGAGCTATCCGAGCTAAAACCTCTCCACAAAATCACATCCTGTCGCACGTGTTCATGGACGCGGCTACTCTGGCGATAGGCTCCCACTGTATCGCCGCCCCCCATGGCACCCACCGGAGAGCGGCGTCGGCGGCAATTGCGCCGTGTCCTGGAGCAAAGTTTCCAAGGCGGCAAGTGCGGCGCCTTCGCGCGCTGCCGCCGGAGCTGAGCGAGATCCTGGCCCCCAAGCTGGTGACCGGCTCGCCCGCCGACACCGGCGACGTCTCCGCCCTCATCCCGATCAGGCGAGTATAACTGTAAACTCTGTACCACACAGACGTATCAATCATTCAATCATCATGTAAAGCAGCTGCCATTCAGTCAGTCAGATTCTGTTTCAGTTTCTCACTTGCTTGGTACTACCTACGAATGTGCAGTGCCGTTATGCTGCTCTTCTACTTCGTGACCAACTGGGTGTTCCCCGCGGTGATCATGAAGGGTATGGAGCCCAACGCCGAAGACCAGGCCGCTGCCGGTGAAGCAGCGTCCATGGCGTCGTCGTCGTCGACACAGGGAAGAGATGCCACCGCCAACGGTAAGGTCAAGAAGAAGAGAAAGAAGAGAAGAAAAACAGCCACAGAAGCATAGTTTAGCTACCAAGCATGCGCGTATGTGCATTTGAAAGGCTCTATGAAAATAGACTCTTTTTTGTTACTCTGAGGGTAATATCAAAGATCAGAACGACATATTATCCTTTTTTTTCTTTCACCGAGAACTAATAGAGTAGCGATCAAAGAAAGAATCCTACTCCGTACTACCTCTGATCCGAAAATATTGTCGCGACTAGTACCGTCGAGTTGTATGTGAACATGTCTTTTATGGCGACACTTAATCCGGATCGGAAGGAGTATCATAATACACTGTGCTTGTTCCTCGTACAAATAGGATGAGAGAAATTTCTGAATCTACATTCACCTGCACCAATGAATTACTATTACAGAATTTGGCTACCTGATGACCAATGCAGGCGCTGCAAAATAATTCATTCTGCGTATTGGTAAATGAGATTAATAGGTCTAAAAGCACTGATCTCCATGGCCCCTCTTTCTTCGGGATTAGGACCACTTGGCCGAATTGGCGTGTGCGAAATCTCGCTAGACGTTTCCAACACACGCACTCTCCTCCTCAAGGTTGATATCAAGAAGGCATTTGACTTTTTGTTAGACCATCTCTAGCAGTCAGCGGACCCTTTAAAACGGAGACCTTTAAAACGTGAATAAAGGCCATGGAAAACGTGTTTTAAAGGTTGGAATTGCTTCGCGCAAAACAGAGACAGTAAACTGAAGTGCAAATTTTAAATAACTTTATTCGCGGGAGACTAACACACACACTAGTTCAAGACCATCTCGGATCAGAAGTCACACAAGGCAATTTTTCTACAATCCGCCGAAGGCAGTAGTCGACCGGACGTAGTCGCACAGCACACCAGTCCCAGTCGGGTCTGGCCACACTGCCAGTCCCAAGAGGGTCCGGCCGGGCCCGAATTGGGCCCGTAAAGCCAGCCACCACGCTGCAACAAGGGCAGCCGCCGTCGCTGCTGCACCCCTCCACGAACACCTCCGCCTCTATCTTGCAGTCTTCATCGTCGCCTCTTCACGAACTCCGGCCCGGGGTCTGCAAGACGGAACAAGCAACAATGCTAGAACCCGGGACAACAGCATCGCAACCTTGCGGGAGGGAACAACCTCCACCACCGAGAGGCGGTAGTCGACCGGACGGGAAATCGGAAGCACACCAAGCCCACGCTGGCCTGGCCGGACCTAAACATGCCCGTAAAGCTTCTCCCGCCCCGCTGCAACAGGCAAGATGCAGCACCACCGTCCCTGTTCTTGCGTCGTCGCCGCCGTCAGACAGGAAGCTTCGCAGCAGCAGGCGAGCCGGCCCGCCCAAGCCCAGATGTGGCCCGAAGGGCCCAGATATGGGCTGGGAGGCCATGTCGTGCCGTGCCGCACCTACAGCGCCCCGCCAGACGCCGGCCTCGCCGCACGCCGGCGCCACCACGTCAGAACCGCTTGGAGGAGCCAGCACCAAAGTCTCCCGAAGTGCACCACCGCCAGAGCGAGCCCAGGCCCCGACCCGCTCGCAAGGACGCGGGGAAGAACAGTCCGCCGCCGCCGGCGCCACCCGGGCACGGCCCGGCGACCCAAGCCGGCGGCGGCGACGAGGGAAGACGGGTGGTGGTGGGGGTTCGGCCGAGGACGGGGACGGCGCTCCCGTCGCCCTCGGGGGGGGGGGGGGGCGAGAGGAGCGCGAGAGGGTTCCGAGGCCGCGGCTGGCCGCCGCGGGGGCGGCGCGGCCGCGCGAGGGAGGCAGGGGAGGGGAGGAGGAAGAGGCGGCGCGGGCCGGCCGGCGGCGGCTAGGGTTAGGTTTGGTTAGGCTGGGAGGGTCGCGGGAGCTCCGGGGTGAAACAATTGCTTAAACAGAGTTTGGCGGCAAGCCCGTGCGGTTAACTTCTAGATACGCAGCCAAGTTCCAATAAACAAGTTTGACAATCAGATTAAATTGCGCTCTCTCTCTCTCTCTAGATAAGTCTCCGTGTGCTCGTCTTACCATGGCCACATGGTGTCTGCGCTGAAGGCTAGCAAAAACCGCAGTCCGGGAAAGCACAAGAAGGATATGCTGGCCATTATATGCATGCGTGTGTTGGGTATAAAACTAATGTAAGTCGAGAGATAACCAAAAATTCAAGATCTGTGGTAAGGAGAGGGGGGAGATGGGTTTGTTCTGTGATTCCAAATCCTAGCTAAACTAATTCATTGACTGTTTCATCTACCAATGTTTGAAAGTACGCTTGTCCCTAGAAGGGCACAATCCCTTTTCGCAAGGTGGTTTTACTTTGTAATCGTTTTAACAAATAACTAAGTCCCTTTTACATACCCAGTATTGTACAAACTAGAGTACTGCAATGGTCATCCAGTATGCACTCAGCATGTTTACAGTTTATTTACTAGATAACAATGTAGTGCTAGTACTTCCACTACGGGCTTTGAGGCAAGATATTCATTGGCCTCTTGTTCAGTGGGGAATTGCCTACAGCATGCCAAGTTTCTCCTGCAACACTAATTGTAACTGCTGATAACTTACAGAATCTCGCCTTGCTTCTGCAGCATTTTAAGTGTGGCGGATTTTCGAAAAAGAAAGAAAGGTCATGTACATACGCGCGTTCGTGGTCCCGAGACCTATCATTCCAAACAATCCTTGGATGATCTAAAAGGCTAGATAATTCAAGAATATAGAACTTAAAGCTAGAATGATCGAATAGCACAATATACTACCAATCTGCTATATATGCAGCCGTGAGCCGACGTCCTCTCTTTTACAACATATATGAGCCTAGGTATTGCAAAAATGTATGGGACATTTATAGCCACTGGAACCAATATTTCCTTCATGTGTGCACATGGTCGGGATCGACCTTAACCATGGTCAGTATAGACAAGGTTTTGGTTACTGGTAGAAAAAAATTCCCGAGGGTGGTCGCGTTTACCGGAAATCCCGACCGGTTACCGGACGAATTTGAAATCCGAAATCGAAAATTCAATTTTTTTTGGTTCCACATTAAACCATTTACCGAAAGTTTTCATTAAAATTCAAAATTTCGGGATTTTTCGTCCGGTATGACTATTTCCCGAGGGTGCTCGGGATATCCGGTTACCGACCGGTAACCGAATTTCCCGACCGGTAACCAAAACCATGGGTATAGATCATCCGAGTTATAAAGTTCTCATGTAGGAGTTGCTCTAAATTTTAGACCTACCTGCCTCTTCACTTTGATTGATTAGCTACGTTGTCCCGTGAAACAATTGCCTACAGAGAGTTTGGCGGCAAGCCCGGGCGCTTAACTTCTAGTTACGCTGCCAAGTTCCAACAAACAAGTTAGACACTAATTAATGACTCACTTTGTTACCTAAAATGAACATGTATTTTTCTTTATCTATTTTACTCCCAACATTATACCATCTTTTGCTTTTTTGTCAGCCAGTGCAACTGTAAAGTACATAACCAGATTTACAGTTTTGTTTCTTAACTCGGTGTACATTTTTCTTTCGACACAACAACGCTAATGGTTGACCTCATATATACCTGACGTTTATGTTGTGGACCTGAATCTGAATATGTCGATGTTAACTCTACTCTTAAGTGCCTCTTTGCTTCAGTAAATTAAGAAATCAATTCTTGTAAGTGCCTTCAGCAACATGGATATTGCGTAATGGTAATGAACATTTGCTATTGCTGATACAGACCTTGGGAAAACTCTTCTTTTTATCATTTTATATTACAGTGTACTGATCAATGTTTTGTATGACTTCGTGATTTACAGAAAAATTCCTTGTGATCCAGTGAATATTCCATTTTTTCCTGTAAAATGTTTTGGTGAAGTTGAACCAAGATTTTTTTAATCTCTGCAGAAGAACAAAGTAAAGCAATTCCTCCCCTACGGAGTTTGATCTGGTGAAGAGATTTTGGAGATACAAAATTCAAGGAGTTGCCGTGACTAACTGTACATCTACCGCTGTAACAATTTGTTATGTTCATGCAAGAAAAAAATGATACGAACTGAAATCCTTAAGAAGTTCTCTGGTTCAGCAACCTCTGAACTGTAACATTTGCAGTAACAATCACAAGACCAATACCACTATACCGGTAAAGTTTTGCCGTAAGAATCACAAGATTGATACAATGCATCGGTTGCCACAAGGTTAGGCCAGAACCTACAGCTAACGCACCTGATCATAACATAATTCTCATTGCTAATTCAGAATGTGACAATGCAATTACAATCTCTATAAACTTCTCAAGATAAATAAGTTTCGAAACATAAGAATTCGACCACCGACCACACAGGCACACACACACACTAGACCTAAACTAGGAGGTGTTCCATCCAAACTGACGATAAATGTTCCCACAAAACTGCACCTGTCTCGCTTATTCCCGGCGGTACAATAACCTAGCAGCGCCGCTACAACAGATGCATGCGCTCGACGTATGGATTGTGCAGCCACTGATTAAGCGGCTCGCCGCATCCGACGAAGCAGCCAGTGTTGCCACGGGCGGTGAAGAGCGGGAACTGGAAGAGGTGCAGGAGCTTCTCGACCGACTGTCTGACCAAGGACGACCCAGTGACCCTGCTCCTCCTTCCCCAGCCGGTGACGATGTCGATCCTCTCAGGGCAGGACCCCATGACCGTGATCTGCCTGTGGAACCAAGCGAGCGTCCGGGACAGCGCGGTCACCGCGGTGCCCTCCGACATCAGGTGAAGGTTGATAAGCCAGTAGGACGAGCTCTTCTCCCTCACGGAGTCCGGGTACACGTTCCTCTGCGCCGCCACCTCCCATATCAGGCCAGCCTCCTCCTTGAGGCCTGACTTGTGCAGGAAGTCTATCACGCATCCATTAGGCCCCTTTTGCTCTCTCGGTCCTCGCTGTGCATCATGTCCAGGAAATACCTGGTGTGATCCCTCACGTTCTGGCCACCAGGCTCCGCGTCGGGCAGACACAGCAGGAACATGTGGGCGGGATGTCCGGTGGTCGCCATGAGCTGGCAGCATAATCCCATCTGTAGTGCATGGGCATCTGCACAGCAGCTGAGCAGCAAGGTGTACGTCTGCACAGATGGAACAAGTCCCTGAGCAAGCATGTTCTGAAGCACGCTGAAGGCGTCTTGAAACCTGTTTATCCTGAGGAAAGCACTCAGGAGGGAGTTCAAGGTGGGCACGTTAGGCTGCAGACCGTCTTGGAGCATCGCACGTACCAACCTAGCGCCTTGTCGACATTGCCAGCTTTGCCCCAGAGGTCCACCAAAAGACCATATACTGGTTCATCGGGAGCCCAGTCACGCCTCATCTCAAGGAAAACAGCCTCGGCCTCATCCAGATGGCCACAGTGACCAAGAACCTCCATGACAATGCTATACGTTATCTTGTCAGGCCGAAACCCAGCAACCTGCATGTCTCTGTACAGCTTCACGACATTGTCGTAATTTCTTGCTTTCGCCTGCAGGGCAATTATTATGTTGTAAGTAACAAGGTTAGGTGTACAGCCGTTTTGAATCATCTCGCAGAAAAGCTTATAAGCAGCTGCCAACTGACCACCTTTTCCAAGGCAATTGACCATGGCACTGTAGGTGAAAGTATCAGGTGACAGGCCGACTTCTTGCATCCTGCCATATAAATCCATTGCTACTTCCAGATAGCCTGCTTTAGCATGGATATCAATCAATGTGCAATAGGTTACCCGATCAGGCTCGTAGCCAGATTCCTCCATTTCCTCAAATACTTTAACAGCCTCGCTTAGATAATTTGCACGACCATATGCATGTATTATTCTGTTGTATGTTACCACAGTTGGCTTGCAGTGAACTATGCTCATCTCATCAAGAAGTTTCCTCACGTACCAAACTGCCTGGCTTGTCCAAGGATGCCTATCATGGTCGTATAGGTATGACTATCATGCTTGAACCCTGGTTGCTGCTTTAACCAATGGAAGAAACCAAGCGCAATGTTGTGGTCACGAAGCAGCTTGAGTACTTGATTAGCCTGGAATGCATCTATCTTGCAGTGGAGATTATCCAGAACACGTTCCGTCATGGGACCCCATTTCATTTGCTGCAGTGTATGGTAGTACTGTTCAACTACCCGCAATGACTTTAACGATCTTAAGTTAGACTGCGCTCCTCCACCGTGAGCTTTTATTGTTCCTATAGGGCCTTGACCTGCAGGGCCCTGAGGTTTGTCACAGGGACCATTATAAACAGCTGGAGCTGAGAAGTTTCGAGTTTGAACTCCGGTCCACCTGCCATCTGAATTAGGATTATTAGAATGGTGATTTCCTTGTCCCTGACCAGGATGTGTTTGATTCCTTACTTGTGACGGTGAGCTAGAAGAAAGTACAGCAGATGGCCCTGAGAAATTCTGCTTTGGCCTTGCATATCCAGATCTTGAGGCCCCCTTTCCAAAATCATTTTGCAGGAAGGGGAAGTATTTGCCTCAACATAGCTATGCTGACTATGTGCCTTGTTATTAGACTGCTGGCCACCAGATAAGGGCTTGCTTGAATAGTTGGCACCAGCCTCTGGAGCTTGCTTAATGCTTCTCTTATTCGAGGAGGACCTCAAATTTACCAACTCAGTATACACACCAGCTCCTGCAATTCCAGACTGAGAAATGGTCCTGGCAGTCTGCTTAGATGGATGTACATAATCATTTTCTAGAACCTGATGATTACTAGGATGGTTACTTCTGCTGCTAGATGCTGACTCCTTGTCTGGAGCCGAGGTGGAGGGACTAGCATGAGCAGCTTGAGCTCGGTGTCCAGTAGCACCGCCAATAGATCCAACAATATGCTGCGCAGGAGGAGGCTGAGATTTCAAAGAAGATCTGCGGGGAGACTGAAACTTCTGCTCGATAGCACTCGTAGACTGCCTCTTTGAACCACCAGTGTCATCCTCAGGGCATGTGCATGAAGCTCCATCAGCACTACCACACCGTGACCCACTAAGATAGATGGATCGTGCACACTGGCTTATAGTACCGAGTTGCTTTGCCCTCAACATGAACTGCAATATTTAGTTCAAAGTGTTACACAAAACTAGAACAATCCTGTATATATGGCACATAAAAGAGGTTCTGCTTTCAAAGTTTGGATTAAAATACAAGGTCGTGATAACATTACTTGGATAACTCTTATCATCTAAGGCACAAGAATCATTAAAAAGAGAAGTTACTATTTCTTTTCTGTATCTAACCACAAACATGAACCGACTAAACAAAATAATATCTACAAGTTCCACAACAGGGTTGATTTGATTACTGGTATACTAGAATAGACTGTAGGATAAATGATAGCAGTAAGCAGTTGCAGCACGTGTTTACTTGCACGCAGATTTACCAGCTCTATCTACCATTGTGACTGAGTACATAGTGATTAACTTCGACAATTATATTTAGCATGACTCGTAAGATTGTTTTAGCAATGGAATTTTTAAGTATTTTTTCCTGCGGTTGGCCCAAAACGAATATGCAAAACACCAATTATGGTGCTCCCATTTTGGAGATTAATAACTCGCTAATATTGAGCAATATATGTTCATGACAATCGAATGTTTTCCCTAATACCTTTTACTGTGCTCACCTAGTCTTATATTTCCTCTTTTAAGATATATACTAATATTATGTACTCTACAATATAAATTATTTTTTAAGCAACTGAAAGATATTAGTAATTACTATCATGTAAAGTAAAAATATTTACCAGGAACTCGTACAAGGGAAAGAGGGTCAGCTATAAGCCCATCACTAAGAATAACCATTGTTAATGGTGAAAACCATGTAGAGAGAGTATGGGGGAGGCGTACTGGTTAATGAATAAATCAATCTGCAATTGCAACAATGCTTATCAATGTGGGACTTCTACCCACCACGGATCTCCATGTGGCCCCTCAATGGCAGACCTGTAAAAAAAGCTGTTAAAATTAGTATATTGTTATATGATGCTTAAGATGTATTATTAGTTGTATATTAAATTAGAAGCAAGAACTCGATTAGCCAAGTAGATTATGTACAACAGATGGAGTGCCTTGTCTTGTTAAGTCTAACTTTTGAACATTTGTCTGTTTTACCTAGACTATTTTTCATGATCAGGCTTGTGAAATTCCATTTCTCAAACTAAACAATGAACATGTAATGAGTTCGTTTATCAAAATTCATTTCTTAGTGGAGCGATTTGAAAGAGAAAGGACTGCCAAGAGACACTGCCACCTGAAACAAAATTTCTTTTGAGAATCGCCTGAAACTACTATTATCTGTGTGCTCTTAATGCACTACCCTGACCATATGACACACTTTTATGGAATAATTTACTTCCTTGTCGACTAACTATCATTATGAACTCCAGGGTAAGCTGTCAATGCCAATATTGTCCAAATCAGAAACGTGCAATAAACTTTCTTTCGCATTGTTAATGTCAATATTGGCCAAATCATAAACTTGAATGGCTAAATGAGCTCAAGCTTTAGCCAGCGTACAAAGACAAGCTGCAACTGCCGCTAGGCAGCTTTTGTGATTTTCTTCAGAAATGGGGATACTTAGAGCCCATGGGTTTTCTGTTTGTTCTGTCTATCACAGGTCAGCTTAATGGAGTTTAGCTTCGAGTACAAAAAGGTGGTCGATTTACAGGCTCATTCACGAAAAGTCTCCGAATATTTGGCCTAGTTTAGCCTATTAGAAGCGTTCTAGTTGGAGGAGGGCTTAATAACAAGTTCAGAAGTAAGTCCCCTGTTTCACCTTTGCAACTTATATATACAGTCAAAAGCCTTAACGAGAAAACAAAATCCTAAGTAAAAGCCGAATGCTGCACCGGGAGAGCCATTGGATCTGATGCATCTAATATTCATACGGCATGGGGTAATTCCAGAATGGTATACGAGAGCTGGATGCGAAGGGGAGAAAGGGACGATTTTTTTGTTGGGGACAGAGAACTGGGCCCTCTTTGTGGCTTGTGAGGATTCAATCGCCGGCGCGGCGGGGCTGGGTTAGGGCTAACGCGGTTGCGTGGGCTGTGAGGGCGTGAAAGGTGGCGACGGACGGCGGAGGACCACCGCGACGCGTTGCCGGCCTACCCCCAACATTACGAATTCCTTTCCACTAACAATGTACGCGCGGCAAGAAGAGACCTTTTCCCCTCACCTTGGGAGAGAAGAGCATCCGCGCCCAAGAGAGGAGGGCGCCGCCGTCCGTGCTCCCTCCCTCAATCACTCCTGTACTGCGGCGGCGGCGGATGGCGGCGGTGAGAGAAGCTTGGAGAAGAAGGAAGGAGGAGGAGAGCGCGAAGGAATTGGGAGGAAATAGACCCGAATTTGTTTGTGTGCGTGCGGCGGAATTCGGGGTCCGGCCGGAAAAATCTCCCGCACAGCTCGGCAACGGCATCGTTTCCTTCCACTAGATGACCCGTTGCACGACTGCGCAACCGCCGGATGCAACTACCACATTGTTGCCACACGCTTTATTCATTGGTGAAAACTAATTAATTTTATTTGCATTCATTTAACTTATACCATATAGGAACCCATAATTTGTATGTAGCACTGTTATCATTTGATATCGATAGTTATGTACCTAAACAGAAAGAATCGTTTCATTTTCATGTCTAAATTGACAGTTTCAAAAACAATGAAAATTTGAACGTTGCACTTACATTATGTAAATAAGCAGCCATACGTCGGCGACGTTTAGACATAGGTAGATATCAAATTCAAAAAGGAACAGACCGGTAGCACATCCACATGAAACCACAATAAACAAATTTCAGCATCTAATTAGAACAGAGCAGTAGCACATCCACATGACCCGTTGCGCAACTACGGAACTGCCGGATGCAAAGACCATATTGTTTAGCAGCATATGTGTGTGCATGTCACATTACTATTAACGTGGAGAAGGAACTTATTTAAGAAACTAAAAGGGATGCTTCAGGCAGCTTTCATCGTTTAATTCATAGCAAGAGAAAGTATAGAAGAAAGATGACAACAATAAAATAAGTAGTGCATGTCTTCCTTAAAGTAAAGGAATGAATGATTTTTTAATAAATTAGAGTAAGCAAATCAAAGAAATCAAGTAATCTACCATTTAGTTTGAAGCAGAATCTCAACGATTAATAATCTTATTATTCGCCCTTACACAATAATACAAAAACACAGTACACCGGTGCAAGTTTTTAAAATCCTGGTTAAAATGGCACACCACTGATACCATCTTCTAGAAATCAAGTAATCTACCATTTATCTTCTTTGGAACAGACCTCGCTTCTTTGGACTTACACCTGTCATTGCCCAGTGAATGAAAAGGGTGGCCTCTTATTAACTGGAGCAATAAAAGAAATAGCGCATATACATATCATGATTGATACTGAAACTACAAACTGCGAAGGCAACAAAGAGTTACAGGAAGACGAACTGTTATCACTAAACTTCAAAATCAGTTCTTAGCTTGGCAATGGGATCAATCACGCCAGCCCCCCTCGGTCAACTTATGGTGAGCACCGACCTGGAACCGATCAAGTGAAAATAAATTTATCAGCATAACCCTAGCTGACCCTAGATGACCCGTTGCGCAACTGCGCAACTACCAAAATCAAGGCCGTATTATTTTCATAAGATCTTTTTGTTTCCGTACACACATCTGTCACGAAAGAAAGCAAGTTCTGTATAACCCTAGCTGATACATCTGTCACGAAAGAAAGCAAGTTCTGTTGACACAACGTTGCAATACATCAAGTGCTAACCGGAGAAAAACTTGGCTGAGAGAATCACAAGAAGCAATTTGGCACAAATTGAATAGATATATGTTGTATACTACCTATCACATATATGGAGTATGGAAGTAATATGTTTGGATGCATGAGGTGCACACAAGTAAATACTGCTCCAACATAACAATCAACAAGCATACAATATTAATAACTAAAAAACAGTAGAACTTCTAGTGTCTGCTTCACAAGAGATTAAGCAAAGGCGGTAGTCAAATTCATTTTTCAAGGCAGCAGTCAAATTCAGAGTTCAAACAAAGACAGTCACCAAATTTAAGCCAAAAAATGAAAAACTATTGTACACAACATAGGCTAAAATCGAAGAATTGAATGATGATGGTACATGATAGGTTATACCACTTCCATAACTATTTTTGTTGAATGATAATACTTTTCAGCAGCACACCGTTGAACTGCAGCAACAATCATTCTGTTAGATGATTAGGTCAAGAAAAAAATACAGATAAGGCAATAATAACTCAGAGTCCATTTTCCTTTTAACTACTTTTATCATTTTCACATAAGAACATATACATAAGACATATGGTAGAATCACTGAAGTCCACCTCTTGATCCAATAATTTCTGCCAAGAATGACACCACTACTCAGTAATTTAATATTTTGTGAATTTAGATTCATTTGATATAGATACAAATATCAAATATGATGGGGTAATTCATCATTGGCAAGTTCACTCCCATAGCAAAAGAAAATAGAAAGTGATAATACCTGTTGTCGACAATACAATATTCAGAAGCTTGGTGATAATTCCTGATTCCAGCCAACAATGGCGATATACCTTGAGACTAAATAGGACCGTCAAAAGATTCTTCATTCCAGCCACCATTCAGGTGCTACAAAATATTAGAATAATACCTACAAGTTTCAAACATGGTAACATCAGTGGGAAAAAAACGACTGACAAAACTTGCTCCACGGCCGTTCTCAGATAATAGCGAGATATGTAAGCATGAATTAAATATCATCTAGTAGACTAACCTAATGTGACATCACCAAGTTTTTTCGGTGGAATACTTTAGTGTGAATTAGGATCTCGACGATTATATAATTGCCCGCATAAGAGCCTACTTAGCTTGACACTGTGTGTTCTGTAGGTGGCTTTCTCAAATGTTGTGCATTTTGGTATCAAAGAATCGTCACGTAGCCAACTATATAGACCTAATTAACTAAGCTTAGGACATTCCATAGGGACTTCCAATCTTGTTGTATGTGTTTGGCTCAGTGCCAACTATGGCCCCCTTCTTTTCAGCTTGTGATTCTACATAAGCTAGCTTTTGGAAAATTGTGGGAAAAAGCTGCGGTGGGGAAAATCTCCTAGAATCAGGTTCCTACCCTTCTTTTTGGCTTTTGTAAATTTGGATTGTTTGATTGTTGAACTATGAAATGTCTGCAACACCCTCAGTTTCATATGTGTGTATGCTATTGTTTTGATCTAAATCTAACACAATGGTCTTGCAATCATTTACTAGCAGTAGAACTACTAGTAGAAAACTTAACTGAAATTTAACCAAACTCATGTATTAGAAATCAATCAAACTGAAATTAAATCAAACTGAAAATTAAATCACTGGAAGAACACATGGGGAGGACGAGGTCGAGCTCGCCAGCTGCGGGAGGAGAAAATTAGCGTACACTGAAAATTGAAATTGGCACACCGAAACTGAAGTATGACAAGGGTCCTCTACGGAGCTCCGAGCCGCGGGACGAGGCGCGGGCGTGCTGCCGGTCGTCGACGGAGCTCCGAGCCGGCGGCCGCGCTGGAGGCGGAGGCGGCGGGTCTTCGACGGCGGAGCGGCGAGCCGGGGGCGGAGAGGCGAGCGGAAGACGAGCGGGTCGGGCGGAGGCGGCTAGCGTCTGACGGCGGACGGTGCCGGAGGACGGGGGCAGAGGACGGCGGCCGGCGGTGTGAGGTCGAGGCGGCTCTGCGACCTCGATGCGGCTCTGCGACCTCGATGCGGCCGAAGAGGAGCGGGTGGGGGCGGCCGACGGGGCGGCGGACGGGGCGGTGGGGGCGGCGAACGGAGCGCTGGGGGCGGCGGACGGGGCGCCGGACGGCCCGAGCGGCGGCCCTCCCTGGCGGCGGCGGCGGGGAAGCTCAAACCCTAGCCGCCATGTCCAGATACGAGCGATGCGAGTCGAGCGTCGTCGGGAGAGCAGGGTCACGCGGCCTTTTTTTTCTTTTTTCTGTTACTCTCTCAGCGGTGGCAGTTATCCGTAAATTAGATGAACGATATGTCCAGTTCCGATACCCGTTCGTTTGACTTGCGGGAATCTCCCCAGAAGCGACCCCAGACTGGATTCTCAGTTTACACGTGAAGTCAGCTTCCCGGTGGAATTAAGCAGCCCAGAATCAAACGTGTTCTTTTCAGCTTGTGGGATTTGAGAGCCAGAATCCCTCCAGGAAGCTAAAAAGAAGGGGGCCTATGTATATGCATTATTTGAAGAGCTATTTGTATCCATGGAGCGTGTAGGCTATCGTTAGGACTGTAACAGTGGTGGTGTAAATGCCAGAAGCAGATAAGTTAAATTCAGGCCTCGGTATAGAGCATAGTTTGGCCATAACTTTTAATACCTGTCTCAAGCACTAAATCTGTCGTGGTACAGCATCATGCCTGTCCATGGTAAATTAGCGGAGAAAGATGCTATTCAGTTCTGTACTACCACAGAAATTAAGGAGTACTGGAACAAAGCCAAGAAAGAATGCACGTGATTGGTGCAATTATCATAGAGCATGTTTAATATTAGAAAATTAGAAGCACTGCAACACATATGGTCGATGTCTCTCAACTCGCAACGATGCCAACACTATTTTTGCAACAGGATCCATCGGCTCGGCTTGGAACGCATCTCACGGAGAGGACTTGAGAAGGCCTCTTTAGCCCAGCATAAATGTGTAAATATGTCAAGAAATCAGTAGGCAAACGCACACGCCAAACAATAAAAGAAAAGAAAGACACGTCCGTAATGACCACACATTTCAAATAAGATGGAAACCAACCTAGTACTCCAATGTCCTAACAGAGCATCAATGTTATAGTGATATCTAGTAAACAAACCTAGTACTCCAATGATCTAATCAGCTAAAAGGGGACCATCAGCAACTATTTTAATCAAATGAGCTAACCTCCAAAGGCCAGCAGCTAGCATCCAATTGCCAGCAGCAAGCTAACATCCAAATTGTTTAGTCAGCTAACCACCAAGGCCAGCCATATGTATGAGCTAGCATCGAATTGCTAGCAGCGAGCTAACATACAAGAACAGGGGAGGCAAGAGAAGAAAGATTGATGGAGAAGAAAGAGTCGTACCGTGCAGCCCTGTTGGGAGAAGCTTCCCGGAGAGGAGGAGAGGCCGCTCTGAGCGGAGGAAGCTAGCGGAGGAGCAAGCTCGTCCAGATCTGGGGGAGAAGCAAGCTGCTTCCACCTGGGAGGAGAGGTCCTCTCTCTCTCACGATTTCTGGCCGGTTTGCTCCTCTCTATCTCTCCCCCTCTCTTTTCACTCACTCTGCGCGCCCAATATCTCATTGGTTTTAAGGCAAAGGCAACACACCAGTTCATTTATGTAGGAAGCAACGAAACAGAAAATTAACAACATAAGCAACTCAACTTATCATCAAATTAAACATCAGATATCCTAACTAAAATAAGAGTCATCTTGTGTGCATTGGGCAGAAAGTGATCAGTGACCTGAAAAGCATCTCAGAGTAATTGCTCGATAAGAACCTCGATTATGTTCATATATATCACCAAAAATCACTCAATTTAGTCGCTAAAGACAGAGAATATATGTGAAGAAACAATCACAACCTTGAACTCCAAATAGCTATTTAAATCGTACTTTTGCTCTTTCACACTTAATTGATGTTGCATCACGTTGAATGCAGGTGCTTGCTGGGTGGGGCCCCCTACTCCATGGCAGCAAAGGGGAAGTGGCGGTTTGGATTCATCCTGATAGTAGCTTGGATGTGTCCTTGCCAGCAACCTCACTGTCTCCAACCTGCATGTATAGAAGTATTTTAGATTTTGACAATTAGACCAATGAAGTGTCATAATCCATATCCATGGACAGTTCAGAATGAGAAAACAGTATTTCCTCTGGAAAGAAGAAATAACATTTTAGATTTTGACCATAATACACTAAGCATTGAGCCAGATTTTGATAATAACATTTATAAATCAATGATCTTGCTCCATCTAAGCATCTATTTGTGTACACAGTACTACAAGATCAACTATTTGACCGCAGCTCTGTAGCAGTAGCACCACTGCAAAGCTGGATGTGGAACCATGGAAGGTCACACAAACATAACGTTTCCCGCGGCAACCACAAATAAATCACCGAAATTATTGAGCCATAGTCGGTGTATGCTTGCCAGCAACTGTTTATGAAGACCTGAAAATGCCGCAAAAACAGAACACCCTACTTTAAACATGTGTGTACCTAACAAGATCAACTGTTTACATGAGCCATAGTCTGTGCTCTCTGTTTTGCGTCTGCTGTTGCCTATGTTCAAGAGTTCAAGAATCTTATCTGTTGAATGTACCTAACAAATAAGAGTTTAGGCATCAAAATGGTTTCATGCAAACCAATGGGGATTAACAAGCACATTAGAATATGTGAATGCAATAGACCACCCGGATATTGTAATAAAAATAGACAAGATCAGATTGGTAATATGATCTTATGCTAATTTTTTTTTAATAATACATTTTTTTAATTAAATTCAAAAAATATTACGCAAAATAACGAAATTGCAAAAATAATACGGCCTCGGCCCAGCTTGGGCCGATAAGGGCCCGTCGGCCAGGCTTGGGCCGATTTGGCCTTATCGGCTTTGTTAAGGACGACCAGATCGCATGGTGGGCCAGGCCTGCGCCCGACAGGCCGTGAGGGGGCACTAATCGGCCAGAACTCGGCCGACCGGCCTGTCGGCCAGGGCTGGGCCGACAGGACGCTGGATAAGGCCAGCCCTGCCCACATCTTTCTCCTCGCGTCCTCTCTCTCCTTTTCTTCTTCCTCTAGAAACCAGCAGCTCCTTACTGCGTTTCAGCGGCGATCTGCCCATCCAGCCACCAAATCTTCCTTCTACAAGTGTTAGAGAGTTAAGGCAGCTCAGATCTACAGATGTGTTGGATTATTGTGTGATTTCGTGTTGTTTGGTTGGAGCAATGGTGGAGTTTAGGTGGAGGTTGCTGTAGGGTGGTGGATGGTGCAGCGTGGTGGTGGTGCAGCGGTGTTGCATTGGCGGTGGTGGTGACGTTGCTGGTCCATTGAATCGGCACGCTTCAAGGGTATGCGTTTATTTTGCTAACAATATTAAGTATATAGTTGTTCCCGGTTGTAACAGTAAATTGGTGTCACATTTTTAGGTTGTTGAGATGAGTAATTTAGTGAAATGTTTGTTTTTCTACGGTCCTGGCGAAGTTGTAGTAAATGAGCATGGAGCTGATTTGGGTGAGTTTCGATGGTCAGAGTTGGAACTGAGTGACCCACAAACATGGTCTATAAGTCAGCTGAAAGATTGGTTGGCAGCGTGTTTAGGGCTTCCTGAAACAGACACCGTCGGTGTGCATGCACTGTGGACGAAGACAAGGTCCCCGGTGTTTTTTTATTTGAGGCCGATAGAACGGACCTCTCAGATGGTGCGATGGTTGCAAGTCTGCGCAAGCAGGGGATGTACCCCTCATGCCTTACTGATACCTGTCGCGAAGGAGGTGATTGCGCCTGAAGGCGAGGGAGGGCACGATCCTGGCCAGAGTAGTCAGGAGATGCAATTTTCTGGACATGATTATAATCAGGGAGATGTTGGAGGTGGTGATTACGATCCTGGCCAAAATAGTCAGACAGAGCAGATGGAAGAGGAAGATGTTGGAGGTGGTAGTTATGAATCTGGCCAAAATAGTCAGACAGAGCATATGGAAGAGGGAGATGAAGATGCTGCTGAGGCAGCAGCAGACGATGTATTCCAAGAAATGATGGAAGAGGAAGACGAAGATGGTGGTAGTGCTTATGGGCATGATTCCGACGAGTCGGATGACGAACATGTGGTGCCAAATCCTGCGTCATGGAGTCATGATTTCTCGTCGTCAATGACAGTGAACGATGGTCATGATTCTGCCTGGGAATACCATCAGAACCAGGTTTCTGCGGGTGCTCTATATACCGACAAGCAACATTTGCAAGATGCAATCATTAAGTGGGCAATGTCGACTTGCAAGACATTCAAAACCAAGGTGTCGAGTAAAAAATATCTGACAATGGAATGTGAGATAGCAGGGTGTCCTGGAAGGGTGCACGGTTATCGTCCTCACTTCGGCATAAACTGGAAAGTGAGCGACGTAGTACAACACACATGTAGAATCTATTATATAATTAAAACACAAGATAACCAACGGTTAAGATTTGTCACGCTAAACTTAGAGATCTCAACGGTTCAGATCATAGACTAGGCAATAAAACGATGTACGTAATAAAAAGAAAGAAAGGTGAGACGTGCACAATGGGGACTAGCGCGCGCTAAACGTACGATGGCAATTGATGAGCCAGACGGACGTACGTAATAAAAAGAAGGAAAGATGAGACGTACACAATCGGGATGCTTACGAAAATTGGATCGGTATCCACGAGATATAAATAAGATGCACAAAATCAATGCTAAGGTCATCAACTCATCGATTTCCCTTGGGACCGTATCTGCCGGAAGCGGGAGCAAAGCGCGCGATACGAGAGAGATGCCGTCGTGTATCGCTGCGGCGGCGAGGACAAACAATGGGCCGGCGAGTTCTATAGATTATGCACATAAGCGCTTATGCAGGGCGACCAACGATTGCGACAAATGATGAAGTTGTTGGAATAAGCTGCGCGGCCGGCCGGCCGGCGCACGTCCGGACTCCGGGGGATGTGACTACGCCGGAAGGCCACCTGGTGCTTGGAATCGATGCCGCGTTAGAGACTACAAGCGGCAGACATAGCTCGAGTTTTCTGCCCACACAAATCAACTTGAGTTCAGAGCCAATTCCATCGATCATTCCATCAGATATTAAGGTCCTATTCTCTCCTTAAACTTAATTATATGCGGTGCATGCGTTCTGCTACAAAAGAGAGAGTAACTTATGCCCGGTTAGAAGTTAGCTCATACCGGAGACTGGAGATGCATTGCTGAAAAGAGGATTCATTAGGAAGTCAGCTCATGTGCTAATTAAGGATGAGAGCAAGACACTGACTCGCTGACGGCACGGAGTACTTGCACGAACTCAGAAATTAGTAGTCCAACTGTTCGCATCCATGATGCAAGGGTGGAGTCTAGCTACGTATGATGCCATTCGACTAATTAATAGTTGTGTATTTTGTACAGGAAAATCAATTAAATATGGCTGAAGTACACAAACTACCAAGATTTTTAACAAGAGAGCATATAATTTTTCCTGCCACTTCCACCTATGCTCGACACATGCTTATGGCCTAAGATCATGAAGAAATTCTTCTTTGTTTACATATTATCATTATCGATGCTTGATTTTTGCAGGTGCAGATCCTATTGGTTAATATTTGTGGAGTACACGACAAGAATATTCTCAGTAAATTATTTTTGGTGGATGTCAGGTATCTTTTACTTATTGCGTCTTTCTTTCCTATTTTGTGAAAAGTAGGTCGGTTGTTCATAGATATTATTTATCATTACAATAAGAGTTCAATTTATAAGATAAATGGTTCGTAGCGTATTTTTCTTTCTGAGTGGACCAATGACTTATTTTTAGGTGTATCAATGCTAATATGGCGAAGTAACCAAATAAGATTGATGTAGCCTGCAGCCAGTAATTTTTATTTACGCGAGACTGTTGTGTACATGATGCAAAGATGGATACGAGGTAAGCTGGTAAGATCTCTGGATCCCTTCACTTGACTATTCAGTTAGTATCTGATTGTCTTGACAATTTCTTACTCAAAGGTGTCATGGAAAGTCAGGCACACCAAGGCCATCAGAAGATGTGTCAAGAGGCAAAAAAAATCACCTTTACGTAAAATAAAGTAGGCGAAAGCTGAATCTGAAGACTTACAGGATGATAAAGTGAATCCTATGTGAAATTGATCCCTGAAACATGGATTATATTGCACTGATGTTGATATTCGCTCTATGTACTACAATCTGTAAGTTTCAGTTGAAATCACTGGCAAGAGAGTATACATTCTTCTATTGTACTTGCTTTGCTCGAAAAAACAACTAAAGCTTACTACCTCTGTTCACCTAAAACATTACAACCTTTATTTATATATTTCATCGATTCTTCAATGTTGCAGGTTTTTTAGGTAATGCATGGTTGGTGGAATATATTGCAATCTAGCATTAGTAAAATCTTTTGGGTGGATGTCAGGTCTTCGTTTTATAAATCTTCTGTTCTACCCATAGCGATGGAGAAAATATACACAATTAAGGGATTCAAATAGGAGCTCTAAAGTATTTGTAAATTACTGTTAGGAAAATATACAGTTTGGACAAAACTTTCAAACTTATGATGTTATAGTAAATGCGCGGGATTAACAGTTAATACATACGCTAAGATTTAAGGCCAGTTGATCAGGATATAAAATAATAAAGCCTGCACCTACAACAAAATATATAATCATATAAACTTTAATAGCACATAAGTATAGAAGAGATGACCCGTTCAAGAAAATAGAAGACATGATAATAGAGGGAGTGACGGGAACACATGGGAACAAAAACTCATTAATTTTTTTCAATATATTAATCCATACAACATGCTTTCTTTAAATCTTAAATAATTTATTCTATTTGTCAAAGTCAATACCATTTATCTTGGTTTGTATATTTTCTATCATAAAAGTAAAATCAAACTACATGATTCTAATAGAGATATTATAATTCACACCTCTCTGGTAAAAAAGGAGCATTATCATTAGGGAATGTGGATAATGAATCTTTGTTAATGTTACATCGAAGATTACTACATGAGGACGATACACAATTGATTTCCGGGAGTTTTAGGAACAAAATAAGTTGAATGTTACAGTTCTCTACTGCATACTTTAACTTTGAAGATTAAAAAAACTAATTAAGTTAGTCGGATGATCATGTGCAAAACTATCACCACTAATTCTAAACATGAGAGTAGTAGAAACGCTTTACAAACTAAAGTGTCATGAATGATTGGAATCTATATTTACATCTTATTTATCTTAAAAGATATCAATAGATGGTACCAAACAAAAAATACATTACACGTCAAAATGCAAATAATCGCATTGCTAGCCGCGCAATTGCGCGGGCCACCCAGCTAGTTGAGAGTATTCCTCAAGATCATCGTAACATTTCGTCCACGCTTATAGCTCGGTTGCTGTACTCAGAAATAGTACAGGGCAAAGCTATGGAAGCGAAGGCTATTATACATAAGGTGTTCACCAGGTTCAAGTACACAATATCTTATGGCAAAGCTTGGAGGGCTAAGCAGATGGCACTTGAGAAAAGATTCGGATCGTTCCTAGACTCATATGACTCAGTTGTTCGGCTCCTCTACACATTGCAGGCCCGTAATCCAGGCACATATGTTGACGTCAAACACTTTTGGATGGCAGAGTTTCCAAACGTAAAGGTGCTGCATCGTGTGTTCTTCTCTTTCGGTGTATGCATAGAAGCTTTCACTCATTGTCGACCAGTTATCTGTGTTGATGGTACATTTCTTACTGGCAAGTATAGGGGACAGATCTTGACTGCCATTGGTCAGGATGGCAACAATCAGATCGTGCCACTTGCATTTGCTTTTGTGGAGAGCGAGAACACTGAAAGTTGGACTTGATTCTTCAGGCAGCTTAAAATAGCAGTAGTAAAAGATAAGCCGAACGTGTGCATCCTTCATGACCGCCATGCTGGTATACTGAACGCCGTCAAGGCACTCACAAACCCTGTGGCCGCGGAAGAAACGCCATGGCTAGACCTGCAGAGTCGTTGGTGTATGCGCCATTTGGGGGCCAATTTTTTCTCACAGTTCCGGGATAAGGCTTTGATGAATCTATTCAAAAAACTGTGCAAGCAGAACCAATTCTGAAAATACACATTCGTACGTGGTAAGCTTGATGACTTCACTAACCAGCATGTTAGGCAGAGGAGAGCTGCACGAAATGTTGCAGTAGCAGCACATGTGCAACTTGTGGCGCAACAGCTAGCAACCGGACCTTCACCAGCTGAGGATGTACCTGTTGGGCTTTGTGACTTGCCAGGATTTGATCCCCCTGGTGTTAGGAGAAAGACTGGGAGGTTGATTAAAAACTTTCAGCAGTGGATAGAGCACGAGCCTCTTGAGAGGTGGTCTTTGCTGCATGACACTTATGGAGCCAGGTACGGTGTTATGACTACCAACCTGGCTGAAACATACAACTTTGTTCTTAGAGGAAATAGGGCATTGCCACTTACAGCCATTGTGGAGGGTATTTTTGAGGGCACAGTCAAATACTTCAGAGAAAGACGCCAGAAAGCTCACATGCATATCGTTAACAACCCAAACACACCTTTTTGTGAGAAGATTACGGAGTACATGGATAGGAAGATGGCAAAAGCTCGTACTCATGCTGTGCAGGCCATAGGAAATCAAGAAAGGAGGTTCGAGGTACGCTTACCTTCTGACAAGTTTGGTTGCGGAAATCAGCTCAGAACGCATGAGGTGCGAATTGGAAATGAAGCCCGACCAACATGTGACTGCACATGCAATAAACCAAAATTGCTTCACCTGCCCTGCTCCCATGTATTGGCTGCGTGTGGGCAACTCGGACTATCAGCCATCTCGTTCGTTTCACCATATTATTTGAACGAGTCTGTTCTTAATACCTGGACCGGTGAAATGGTGGGATTTCGAGCTGTGGGTAATTTTAACACGGTTGACCCTAATGAAAGGCAGTACATCCCCGACCCAAGGCTACTGTGTCCTGGTAGAGGTAGACGACCGTGCAAGCGTATCAGAAATGGTATGGATGAATCTGAACCCGGAGGCCCGACAGTGCAATGTTTCTTGTGCAATGATTTTGGTCACAGAGACACTGCTTGTACAAAATTCCCACCTACGAATGCTGCTCCGGCAACTAGAGCAGCTGCTCCACGTGGACGAGGCAGCCGAGGACAAAGAGGAAGGGGAAGAAACTAGGATGTTTTAAATTTGGACTGTGCTTTTATTTATAATAATGTGGATCAATGTTTTTAAATTGGACTATGTTTTTATCTGTAATATGTGTGGATCAGTGTTTGTAGACTATGTTTTATATGTGTGCATCAGTGATTTAAATTTGGAGTTTGATTTCATCTGTAATTTGTCTGCATTTGTGTGGCTAAAAAAGAGGAGGGAGAGGTGAAAAAAAAAATCAACAGCCAGTCGGCCCAGCTTGGGCCGATAAGGGCCCGTCGGCCAGGCTTGGGCCGATAAGGCCTAGTCGGCCTGGCTCTGGCCGACAGATTTCGCTGCCAGGCGCAGGGCGGCCGACAGGCCAAATCGGCCCAAGCCTGGCCGACGGGCCCTTATCGGCCCAAGCTGGGCCGAGGCCGTATTATTTTTGCAATTTCGTTATTTTGCGTAATATTTTTTGAATTTAATTAAAAAAATGTATTATTAAAAAAAAATTAGCTGATCTTATGATACACAAGACTGATCAAATATCTCTAAAAAAAGGGAATAAAATTGGCATTACAATATTTTATCGCAGAGCCTTTTCCTGCAAAACTACTTCAAATCACAGTTGTAGCTTTGTTACAGGTTGGTTTAGCAGTTAGATTCCTTTAGTTGGAACTCTGCAACTCCATGTTTAATAAGTTCAGAGCATTATGCATTACCTGGTCATCATTTTTTTCCCTGCTGCTTGATATCTTCAAGCATAAATCCAATTTCATCTCCTGACGCTTCTTCCTGGCATAAAAAACGATTGCATACATAATCAACACCAGAGGGATGGACACTACAGAAGATAATATTCAGGCACTAAAATCCAGCTGTACAGTTCAGACTTACCTGGGGAGGCCAATCGGCAGGAAGGAGGAAGGAGACTGCACTCCCTTGGAGCTCGTCGATGGCTGGGAGTTCAGAGTTCAGACTTCATGTAAACGAGAAACAAAGAGTATTTTCACCTGGCCTTCGATCTACATTTGGCTGTCGTGTTGCCATCAGCGGCGACATGCTGCATCGACCAATTGTTCTGGACAACCTACAGCAGAACACACAAGAATTTTCCAGATTAAGTAAGATTCTATAATTTATCTGCACAACCTAACAATTGATATGCAATAATGCAAAGAATAAATCAATAAGTGAGAGAAGGCATAACTCCTGACTCATAAAGCCACCTGCATACAAAAAAAACTACTGATATTGTCTTAGTGAATGGTAGTATCGCATAAAAGCAATATTGCTGAAACTTATGCAGTAAAAGAAATGGCTTTTGAATGGTAAGGAAATGTGGTTCAGATGCAACCTGCATGCCCCCTTTTCCGTCAGTTACAACTCATCTCCCGCAACATCCTGTGCAGCAAAATCAACAAATGAATGGTACAATAAATATGAATCTATCAAATGGCGGTAGAGACTATTAACAGGGAAATGTGGTTCAGACCTGCATGACCAGGTCTCAGCTCCGATGATGCCATCAATTCTCAATTCATCCTTCACAATATCTTGTGCAGCAAGATTTATAGAAGGAAAATGCACAGACATAGAAACATGAAATCAGTCTAGGAATGTACCAACTATCTAAACCATAGCTGCAGAATAGAAATTAAATAGGGGCAAAGGATAGGAAGGAGGAGCTCACACAAGGAGGTGCAGCCAGAAGCATGGCGTGTCTCGATGGCCGCCTAGTGACTGCATGTAGATGTTTATTCCATCAGTTTCCAAATCAGGAACCAGAGCCATCAGTTTCCAAATCCTGATGCCTGAGAGCCTCCTCGCGTGCAAAGATGGTTACTGATTTCAGCCCCAAGATCATTATGCCTGAAATAAATCAATAAAACTTGTTACTGAATTATGTGAGGCATCAGCTTCCAAAGATTTCAAGTTGGTGAGAAAAATAAAGAATACACACAATAGGAAATGAAGGAAAGAGAGGTGAGTAGGATAAGCACACCTACAGCAGCCATGGAGTCCACGAAAACCAATGATGGCCGTTATTGTTGCCGGTGAATCTCCTGGACACCAAAACCCTAGATGCAAAATAAAATTTAGCTAGAGAGGGAGGAATCAGATGGAGAAGCTTGTGTGGGCCAGCCATAAGGAAGAACGGAAAAGACATAGTTCTGCTCTGGTGGAGGCGAAGCACGAATAGGAACACCTGCCTCGCTGCCTCGGGGTGTTGGTCGTCTGCGTACCTCGAGGTCTTGCTCGCCGGCGTCGCTGGGCAGCAGGAAGAGACGTATCGGCTGTGCGTACGGGGCGCGGCTCCCACCCCTGCTCGCCCTCCTCCTCCGTAGCGACCTGCAAGAAACAATAACGAGAAGTATTAACCAAGAGGAACAAGCAGGAAGTAAATCACAGGAAAAGAAAGTAGAGAATATAGGGCACGACAAAATAACAAGCTGCTCTAAACTTGAAATATAAGAATGTAATCAAATAGCAATTAATCATGCAAAGGAAGATAATACCAGTAAGTAATTTTAACAGGTAAATGGCAGCAGTAGCTGCAGACAAGACCATGTGATACACTTGGTATTCAGTACATATCTAATACTCTGAATCTTGGAATGAAAAAATGAAATGGGTGAACGAGGCATGAGATTGTTACATAAAATCCTTGAATCTGATATACCTGACGCCACCGCTTCCCCAGTCATCTGAGCATGTGTGCTTGAACTGAAATTTCAGAGGAATGAGGTTATAACCACTTCACATATTCTTCTACTCCAAAAGCTATAACATCTTAATACAAATAGTACAATTCTAAGAACGTCATGACAAGGAAGCTAATCACGATTCTACCTTCATTTTAACACCCTTGAGCTGACCCAACTTAATTCACAAAGAGACATATTTATCAAGGAATATCAGTAATCCATGTCAACGAGAAAACAAGCAAAAAAGTACGCATCTTGGATCTGTTCACTAATTATTGAAACCATGAAATTTCTTTGCTGCTCTCTCCACACAACATCATACCCAAGATGTATGAACCAGATAATATAATTAGTTATCCAAAGAATACACAGTGAAGAAAAGGGGGACGGGATCCAAGAGGCGTACAATAATATAATTTCTTTGCTAACAATATCCATCTCCCCCAGCCGCCTGTAGCAACCCCGCCTGCACCACCACAGAAAAGGGGGACAGGATTGAGGGAAGTGATCGACGCACAATCCGAAATAGAGGACTGGGAGGAGCTCACCTTGGCGTCTCAGCCGGCTTGTCGTCGCTTGCCAAATCGAGGAGGAGACCGGCGGCGGCGAGCACCCAACAACGACCGCATCTGCATGAACAAGAGGATGAGAACAGAGTTGGCCTGGGCGGCGGCTGATGTGACCCGACTCGCTCTTGGCACGGCGACGCCCGCGACCAGCGGCGGCCGTGGCCGGTCCAAGTCCTCCCGGTGTGAGGCACGGGGCGGCGCCTGCGCTCCCTCCTGGCGCCCTGCCGCACAAGGGCGACGAATCTGGAGGCCGAGCCGGTGAGGCTGCTCCTCCCTTTGTCGCCTTGCTCGAGGACGTGCACCAGGTCGAGGTCAGAGCACAGGAGGCCGCCGCCAACAGCCGCTGCTCGGCCAACCCGCGCCGCCGACGAGACACAAGCGGCCAACCCCGGCGTCGTGCTACCTCCGGGGGAGGAGGAGAGGAAGCGGGAGCGGGGCGCGGGTATTGGGGAGGAGAGGGGCTGAGGACGAGATGTGAGATCTAGGTCGCCGGCCGTCCGAGCCGTACGTGCCGCCGCCGCTGGGATTCGAGAGCATGAGGCGGAGCAGCGGACAAGCTGGGAGGGGCGGTGGCGGCGCGAGCTGGGAGGGGCGACGGCGGCGTGAGCTGGAGGAGAGGGAGGCACGGGAGTGGAGGAGAGGAGCAGGCACGGGATTGGGGAGGAGAGCGAGCGGGGATTGGCCTAGGGTTTCACCTCGGGCCCGAGTTTTGTGTCGCTGCGGGCAAAAGGTAAAAAGAGTGAGACGTTGGCAAACATGTCTCGTCCACTGATTTGTGGACCCTGGTCCCATCGGTCATTGACTCTACGGGATGTTACTATTCACTCAAACGGGTGAAAAGTGGCTTTGATCGCATCTAACGACCAGCAGTGAAACACGTTAGCTTTTGACTCGGATCCAACGGCCAGAAATCAACGATCAGGGCAGGGAGGGGCAAGTAGGGGCAAATGGCGGGTAGACATCGGGCTTTTATAGAAGTAATATGAACAAATATTTTCATTTATCTATCTATCTATCTATCTATCTATCTATATATATAAATTCAAAAAAAAATCTATCTATATATATATATATATATATATATATCTCTACTATATAAATATGCCTAGAGGTGATGGTTGGTACGTTTTTTGAGTTTCTGATTTTACCCCTCGTCGCTAGGCTGATTTGTGATATAATTACGCTCTTTGCCACCGCTAAGTGAAACTTACCGGTTCGGTATTCCTGTCAAAGGAAGACAAAAACTAATCGTGCATCCTTGAGCCAAACCCGAGGGGAGTAGACAGAGCCACGCGCGACGAGGTCTCCGCCCTGAGCCGTCGCCCAGCTCTCGCGGCTAGCCTCGTCGGCGAGCCCCACGGATCGGCGCGCCCAGCTCCCCTCTGCCCTGCTGCCAAGCGGCCGCGCCGCTCTGTCCCCAGCTTCCCCCGGGCCAGGATACATGGAACCGCTGCCGGCCGGTGTCTAGCGATCAGAGGATGCCCTCCCGCCTGCCGTGACGGAATCCGGCCTGCCGCCCATCTCCCAGGATGTCTCCCTCCGCCCGATTCCCAACGTCCTAGGTGAGCTGCTGCTGCTTGCCAATTGATTTTCTTGCGTGCTGATGATGGCCGTGTATTACCCGTCGGTCATTAGATATTGGTGCTTGGCTGGCTGCTTGCTATGTTGCCATTTGCTTGTATCGGTATATTCAGTTCTGCAAGTAGTAATAGTTGTAGCCTGCATCTTGTACATGGTAGATTCAAACATTCAGTGCTGCAAGTATATTGGGTGGACCTGACAAAAGTTCTGCTCTACTTCCATGTGCTTCCTTGCGTATGTCAATGAGCAGTTGCAAAATTGATCATTTAGTGTTTTCGCTCTTAGTTCTAGGTTGTGCTTTCTCATTGAAAAAAATTAGCCAAATCGATTATCATGTGAGGCTGGAAGTAGCTTAGATTAACTTGTCAGTATGTTTCTATGAAAAGGCGTGAAATGAAAATGCATATTGCATATTTTTGTTGGATGTAAGGTGCCATAAGTAGTGTCCATATTTACTGAAAAACATGTCAGGGATGACTGATACACATATTTTTGGTTTTGTGATTTTGGATGTTGCTACATTTAATGAAAAACATGTCACGAATGGCTGGTACAGTTTTTATTTGTCGTTGTGTAATTTATATTCTCATTATGTATAAGTTGTAATCATGGATCTGATTTCCATGTCGTGTATGTGTGACAACGTGTTAAGGTATGATGCCCTCGCACTTAACTTTCAACTTGGGGCACTGGATATTATGAACACATGTGTGTTAGGGCAATAAGATGCTCGATCTAACGCCGCACACCATACCTACATCGAAAAGTGTGTCGTGCTCTGAATGTTGGGGGGGATGGCTCTCAACTCTCAAGTGCGGTGGAACCAGGTCGCCGAGGAGGAGGCGATACAGCGAGGAATAAATAGAGCGACGCGTTTGATGGGGATAGACTTAATGTTTATATGCATTTTGTGTTTACACCTGAACAATGATTTTTCAAGACCCGTGGCAGCGCACGGGTATTTTGCTAGTATATATATATATATATCTATATCTATACCTACTAATAAAGGGTGCAACGCTTCCTTGGTTTGGTACGTAGTTGGAATTACCCTCAAAGTTGTACATAATTACAGAGTATGCCACCGATAAGTCAACAATAACGACGCTGGCCGCGCCATTTTACACGGTTCCTTCGTTTCTTAGAGCGCCGCTTCGAGAAGGTCGTGGGCTCGTGGCCTCTAGCTTCCCGCTCGTGGCGGCGCCTCTCCCACGGGCGCGCAAGACCTTCGGTGGCGGCGTGCCAGCCGGGAAGCGACGCCCTCTCCTCCCTGATTCCCGCGCCGCCGGGTGCTCTGCTCCTCCTTGGTTCGCCGCCGCCGGTGCTTCATACCCTGACGGGTATCCGTGGTGGCAAACTAGATGATGGGGAGCAGCAGCAGGGCTCCCAAGCTGCCGGAGAAAGGGCAGCCAGTCGTCGCAGGAACTTGCTGGCCGGAGGCGACGCGAGGAGGGCAGCGACCTCGTCGGTCGTCCCGGGAGCAAGGAGGTACTCGGACCAGAAATTCCCCTCCTGGCCTCCGCTAAATTCGGCCAGCACCGCTGAGGCCGATGGCCTTGCTGTCGGAGCGGCTGCTGCGCGCACACGGTACCCAGCCACATCGCGCGTTGATGAACCCTCCGCTCACGTTTGCGGCGTGGAGGTGGCGACCGACGGATACCGGAGCTGCGGCAGGAAAACGAGCAAGGGTTCCTATGGAGCTCGAGCAGAGAGCGCATTTGTGGGGGATGGAGACCTAGAGGAGGACGGAAGAACGGAGTCGGGGAATAGAGAAGCCGTTCGTGGTCGCCGTCAGCCGGTAGAGCGGCGGCGTCATGGCCGGTGGAGCATGGCGGCGGGGGTCGACCGCTGCTGGGGCGGAGCAGGATGCGACTCGGTGCCAGTGGCGGCCAGGACGTCGAAGAACGGCAAAGCTCGGACCAGTGTCGTTGGCCAGGGGCGGAGTTAGCAGCGGCGGCGGCGACAACGAAGCGCGTGCGGCCGTGCGGGAGCGTGTGGCGGCGGGGTTGCGTGTGTGCTGAGCAAGCGGAGAGGATTAGTCAATGATTGGGTTGGGAGCGTCAGTGGCTGACCTGGGCTTCATTTGGGCCAGCCGTACAGCCCATGTACACATGCTGCTTGCGCTCACGAGTGCACATGTGACAGCCGGACAAATTTTATGTTCAGCGTAGCAAAAGAGGTGGTGGCACCAGTTCTACTACAGCTAAGGACAGTACCTTTTGGAAGAAATTGTGGGCGATCAGAGCGCCAGGCAAGATGAAGATTAATTTGTGGCGTTTTGCTCATGATTGTCTACCGTCAGGTGTCCAACTGTGTAGGAGACATATCCCCGCATCGGCAAGCTGTCCCTTCTGCAATCGTGAGGAATCAATTGAGCATACACTCTTATTCTGTCCTTTTGCACGGGAGGTTTGGCGGGAGATCAAATTGGTGTACGTTGTACATCTCAGGAGGAAAGTATTTGTAAATCCAAAGTTTTGGCTACAAGAGTTTATGGCCAAAGCTACGGACAAACAAAGCATGATCCTGGCCGTAACTGTTTGGCATCTCTGGACTTCTCGGAATGATGTTCGAAATGGCGAAATTATGAGAAGCCCACATTCTGTGGCCGAACAGATCAAAGCATATGCGGAGATGATCCAGCTGCATCTTTTCAAACCTGATCCCTCTACTAGGCGTGATACCCCTTCTTCTGTTTCAAAGTGGTCTCCGCCACCTGAAGGTACGGTTTACATTAACGTTGATGCAGCCATATTTTCCTCTTCTCAGAAGACGGGAGTAGGCGTTGTGTTCAGGAACTACAAAGGCGAGTGCGTTGTGGCCTGCAGCGAGCTCATTGATGTGTTCACAACGCCTGAAACTGCTGAAGCGCTGGCGGTGCGCCGCGCTGTCTCCCTGGCTCATGAGGAGGGTTTCCGCAAGTTGATGGTGGTCTCGGACTGCCTATCTGTTATCCAACGCATCAACTCTACATGCGTGGATCGCGGTGATGCTGGAGTGGTGATACAAGACGTCAAGTCCATGTCCAGCTTGTTCTCTGAAATTTCTTTCAATCATGTTCGGCGTCAGTGTAACGAAGCAGCCCATGTTCTTGCCCGGTCGGCGGAACTCTTTATCTCTACTGTCTTTAGGAACTCTACTCCGGATTGTATCCGGCAGACTCTTTGTAATGATTTAATGTGATCAATAAAGTTTTTGTTAGCCCTCAAAAAAAAAAAAAAAAAGTGACAGGTTTAGTACCACCTCGCCTGGCGAATGGTTGGGCAGTGGAGCTCTGCCTATAAGCAACGACACAATCAGTGGAGCTCACGGCAGAAAGCAGCAATGTAAAAGAGGGCTTGCGAGACATGAGATTGCCGATGGCAGCATGTTATATTATGCTTTGCAAACAATTCCGTGGCCTTACTGTAAATTGGTTGTGTTGACCACCGATGGAAGGGAAGGAACAAGACATTGGGATGAAAGTATTATTTTTACCGTCAGCTTATCTGTATATACTATTTTAAAAAGAAGAGCTACAGACGTCTTAAAAAAGAAGAGTGTTTCATTAGAAGGATTTTAAGAAAAAAATACAGCGAGACTTAATACCTTTTTATACCTTTTTCATCTGTTTATTTAAAAATTCACAAAACAATTCATAGACTACATACCGATACAAGTAATATAAACATAGATTGCTAAATTATGAATTATCGAATTGAATGTGTTACAATTGAACATCATATTATACGTTTCTATTTTACTATAATGTGTTACGTTAATTCGAAGGGAATTAATAGGTCGTCAACAAACAAATTTCTTTTTTACTCCGCCGTCTTCTCAACAAACCCAATCGACATCGATAAAAATTATTGAAAGTTCGTCGGCGGAGATCTACGTGTCGCCAATGTTGGGGAGGACGATTATGACTTTGAACAACGCGGATTGTTTCAAATTTGAACCCCACATCGACGGCGGTCAAATTTGTCGGCGACGGCCTAGGTGTTGCCAATGTTGGATAGGATGGTTATATTTTTGAACATGTCTTTTCTCTCCCATGGTAACACACCGGAAATCTTTACTATACTACTAAAAAAAGAGTGTTTCATTTGAACATCATATTATACGGTTCTATTTTACAAAAAAAATATCACGTGTGAAAGAGAAATGCATTAATAGGGCATGGCAACAGACGAGTTTCTTTTTTAGTCTATCGTCTTCTCAACAAACCAAATTGACATCGATCCAAATTAATGAGAATTCGTCGGTGGAGTCCAAGATGTCGCCAATTATGGAGAAGACGATTATGATTTTGAACGATGAGTTGCCAATGTTAGAGAGGTGGATTAAATGTTTGAACGATGTGTTGCCAACGTTAGAGAGGATATTATAAATTTGAGCTACGGCGATTCTTTCTCCCGTTGCAACACACGGGCGCTTTTCCTAGTCTATACTACTATTAAAAGAGCAAACATGTTACGGATACATTAAATTTAAATCGTTCAATATCCGATGAACGGATCAGATCGTTCCAACAATGTTGAGCACCTCAACACGCCTTTTCAGTTTGTTATATTACAAGAATTGCCACCGTAAAATAAAAGGTTAAGATCCCACTCGCCGCCACCGTTACGCCGTGATCTCTACGAGAGAGCGCCGGCCGCCGCTGCCACGCGCGAGCAAGCACGCCGGCCACGCTCCAGTGTCCAGTGCCCGTGCGCGCCCGCCCGCGCTGCCTGCATCAGGCGACAGGGGACCATGGCCCGGCCGCCGTGCGCGTCCGCACCCGTCTGCGGAATCGAGCAGCCCGCGCCGCGCGCATCAGGCGATAGGACATGGCCCCGCCGCGGACACCACGCGGTAGCCCACCAGCGCTCTCCCGCGACAGCGAAGGGGAGGAGGGATGAAGGGGAAGAGGGTCGTTCTTTCGCTCTCTGCGCCGACGGGTGCGCCCACGTTCCCCCGCCGTCGTGACGTACCCTGCACCCGTCGCGTGACCCCCTTCCTCTTCCCATGGCGCCTCCTTTACATCTCCTCTCTGCCTCTGGCGCCTCCGATCGCTCGCCGCCCTGCACGTGGGCGCCTCCATGCCACACGCGACGACGCCACCCATCCATCTTCTTGGCCGTGACGCCGTTCGATGTTGGTGCTGCCAGGGAACATCGTAGATGCGGCGGTTGGGGGCGCGCCCAGATGCGCACGGCAGCGCTTGTCTAACGCCGTCTGCCTGCCCTCCGCCGCCCGCCGTCCGGGTGCAACATGGAGCAGGTACGCCGTCTGCCTGCCCTCCGCCGCCCGCCGTCCGGGTGCAGCAGGGTGCTCACCTGCTCCTCTTCTGCTCCTCCTACTACCCATGCGTTCCTCTCCTCTCTGGGCACCCCTCCTACAGCCGACTGGTCCTCCACTGCTGGCCTGCTGATGGTGGCCTGAAGATATCGAGCCTGAAGGGATACTGGCGATAGGCAACTATGCATATGCACCTGATGTTTTGCATATCGGCCTATCGCACCTTACGGTCAATTGGATAAGCTTGGGTGACACCTGCTGTGGTCTCTTACTGATATAATAGTAGTAGAGATAATGTTCATACAGGAAAGAACAAAAAAATAATTTCTCCTACAATAGGATCAAGAGCAGCAGTAGCAGTCAACTAACACCTATGTTTTTTTTTAAAACTGGAACACCTATATATGTTGCGGTCAATTGAAACGATGTAGCAGTAGCAAATAAACCCGTAGCAGATAAACGAGTGTACTATTTCTCTGAAGCTTTCGTTGTATCTAAACCCGTCGCTAAAGGCTAAACCAATGATTGAAATCTGAACTCTAATGCTTATGAGGTAAGACTAGGCCGTGTGAATGCGGTTTTTACAGGAGAGCAAAAGACAACATAATTTAGTTGTTTTTCATGACTTCAAGGTTGGAGAGAGCAAAAGAGAAATTCTTAGCCACCTTTATGTGCCCACCTGGTAAGAGGCATAGTACTGAAAGATTTGCATTTAATTGGGGCTTCCTTAAAAGTTTTCGTGGATATGTGATAAGCCTCCTGATGTTGTATGTATTTGTCATAAGAAAACTCTATTATACGTATCGTTATGACGGTAGATGGTTTGTTCTGATAAACATCATACGTTAAAAAATTATGTAATGTGATTTACCCATTACCCATCTTTAAATTGTAATGTAATTATTACACATTTTAAATTGATCTTTTGTATTATGCAATGTTGCACGGAACACAAGAAAATATAAATCAAAGCTCCGTATCATTTGGATTTCATGGACGAACGGATCTAAACGTATGAAAGATAGTTCATTTGATTTTCTCAGCTTTCTTCAAGTTTTAGCAAGCATATTTAAATATGTAATTATTACACATTTTAAATTGATCTTTTGTATTATGCAATGTTGCACGGAACAAAAGAAAATATAAATCAAAGCTCCGCATCATTTGGATTTCATGGACGAACGGTTCTAAACGTATGAAAGATAGTTCATTTGATTTTCTCAGCTTTCTTCAAGTTTTAGCAAGCATATTTAAATAGGTTGGTCTGAGATATTTAATCTTATTAAGTTCTAATTTCTGGGAAAATATTTCCACTAACTTGGATGACTAATCACCATTCTTAAAACCATATTATTGAGTACACCTTGAGCGGGCTATTCCTTCTTTGTTCAAGCATCATCATTAATTACATTGAGTTAACATCGTCACTGTTGTTTCATTCATCAAGTTCGACTTCGTGTACGGGTATATTTTACTTTCATTCAACATAGTTTCTTGTAGTTTAAAATCAGAGTGGAGACATTAGATTTTCCATAACTCGGCACGTGCACGATTACGCATGTATAAATGTTAAGGCTACTAAACTGGGAACTATTATACACCAGCTATACATTTGCAATATTGAGCCGCCTATCTCCATTAGATTTTGACCAAATTGCAATTTTGGATTTGTTAGTTATACAATAGTATTACTGATTCGAAATATAGAAAGAATTAAGTGCTCGCAAAATTTTGTTGAGACGTGCGTGCACGTGCAAGGCTACTAGTTACTAATAAAGGAAGGAAGGCTTCCTTGGTTTGGTACGTCAACGAAATTGGCCTTACAGTTTTAGTTAATTACACCACTGCCACCGATAAGTAGGGAGAAAACGTTTCGTACGCTCAGCTAGGTTCGGTCGTACTCGCCACGAGCCCATGCACTCTTGGGCCAGCCCAGTAGCGTGCCGTCCGCGATCGCCTCACGTTTGACTCAGCAGTATACAGATCGGCTCACGTTTGGCTTCCGTACTATTCACATTGAAGCAAAAGCAACCACCCATCATGGTTGATACCAACTTAGTTAAAAACTCTGACTCCCTAACGTATGAGAGACAGGAGAGAGGAGGCGATCGTGGCGGCGGCCTAGGGTTTCAACCCTAGCCGCCGCCGCCGGTGATATCTGCAGCTTCTTTGTCGCCGCCGGCAAGGATTCGACGGGTCCTCGCCTCCTCTAGGTGCCGTTCTGGCACTAGAAGGGGTGGGGACCTCGGACCTGCGCACGGCGCTTTTCGAAGGTCCTTAATGGTAGAGTTTGGTTTTGGTCGTCATCTTCTTCGTTAATGGAGATGGTATCGTCTGCAATAAATGATCTTCCACGATTCGTTCGACGGCGAGATATCCTTCCCGACGTCAATGGTGGCTTTGGAAGATTAAGTCTGTCTAGGTATGGTTCTTCAGATCTTGCTTCGTCAGATCAATCTTGGATTGTTTCTCATGGTTGTCGCGAGGAGGTTTGTCCTCGCAATATCTATCCCGGCTACTACGTCTTCGGCAATGGTGATTCGTTCTCTCGGCTCCCAACGACGTCGACAAAGTGGTTCGGTTATTTGTCCCTGTAATATCAGTGGTGGTGCTCTTGCCGATGTTGCTTGATTAATTTAATGGCTGCGTGCGTGCACAAAGCCTTGGCATTGCGGCTCAAAATTAAAAAGAGAGAACCTTCGGTGGTATTCACAGGTCTGTGGTTTGGTGGTGTTGGCGTTGTTCTACGGCTACCTTCAGAAAAGTACAAGATTGTGTCATGGATAAAGAAAGAGCTTGAAGATCTCATAGATTTGCTAGTCTCTTTTAGTTTTGTTTTTGTAATCGTGTACTCTTTGCTGGTTTAATATACGTGGAAAAATTCAAAAAACCACCCACCATGGTTTTTATAAGTGACGTTTCTTAGACAGTCAAGATTTCTTTTGCGGGTGCAGTAGAAAAAACATAATTGAGAGAGGACGCATAGACCATGGAGACGCTGGAGAAACGACAAAGGAACAGGTCGTCTCTGTCCATGGTTCAGCCTCCACGCATGCCTTGGAGAATCACGCAAAATGTTTGTTTACTTCAAAAAAGAAGGAAAATACGGAGGGGTTAACTACACACTAGCACATATACACGTGGAGGAATAATGGGAATATACACGTGAAGGAATAATATTTTTATCTTACATTCATGCTGAGCAACACAGTCATTTTTGCTATATCTCTATTGCCACATCGCATAGTGTGCAAAAGGTTCGGGCTGTATCAACAAGAACTTACCTCGCAAGTCTCCACAACGAAGATTTGTCTCAGCCGTTGCAACGCACGGGCAATTGTCCTCAATTTGATTGTGACCCCAGCAGCACCCCAGACCCTCTCCGGCCAGCCTCGTCTCCATCACCGACCTCAAGACCGGCGACCAGCTCGAGGCGGCCGTCTTCGTCGAGAACATGATGTGGTCGAGGCTGAGCTCGCCATGGAGAGCACGACCACGCGCGGCGGTGACGGCGGCGCTGGTCGAGAGGCGCAGTCGGAGGTGGCCGGGAGCAGCCAGCAAAGGCATGGCGGTGGTGGGTAAAAGGATCGTGGGGAGAGAGAACTTGAGAAGATAGAGGAGATAGGGATAGAGGACAGAGGGGTAGGTGGGGATTTCCTCTCTCGCCTCTACCGCTTTTGGAATATTATTATTTGTTCTGGAGCATCATCAATTTCTCTCCTTATTACAAAATTCAGTGTGCACTTTTAGTTCTCTCTTGGATCCTACCTCCGATCTATATTTGACGATTTCTGCACAAAACTTTCATTAAGTGGTTTGATCTCCGAGATGTTGTCATGCAGCCGAACGTGTGACTGATCTCGAACAGAAATTCAAAATGCTTCTAATGAAATAATACCAAAATCTAGGTAACGCTTAATTTTAAGATTTTCCTTAAGACGTTTCGAAGTTACAAAATATATACATTTTAGGTATGAGCACATATTATTCTTATGATTTGACATAGATTTAGATCAAAAAATCAACTTTGAGTGGATCTAATTGCAGGAAAATTGTTTATTTGCCCTCTGTCCAGTAGTATTGTCTTACAACATGTTTCTCCCCCCGTAGCATCGCACGGGCATTTTTCCTATCTATTTTAAAATTGACTCCTGCGTCTGCGACATGGTGGTTGTTAAGCCGCGTCACTTTTATCTATACGGAATTGCTAGTTCCTGAGAACTCACTGATTCTCAGTCATCGTTCCTAGCCGTTGATCTGGAATTTCAGGATTCGTGTACTGGTTTTTTTTTCCCGCTAGCGTAAGCCGCAAGCGCTCTGTACGAGCGAGTTCGGCTGCGCGTGCTAGGCATGAGCGTCCCGGTGGCCCGTTTACGTAGCTAGGAGTTGTTATTGTGTCGGTTGCATTTGCAACTGACTTTTTGTCCAGTTATAAGTGGGTTGCAACTAAGTATTTTGTCCAGTTGAAACTGGGTTTTTTATAGTTGTAAGTGGGTTATAACTGAGTTTTATCCAATTACAGCATGTTTGCAACTGAGAATTTCCAGTTGCATGTGGGTTGTAACTTAGATTTGCATCTTTATTTGTTCTAGTTAGGAGTTGTTATCGTGTTGCAACTGAGAATTTCAGTTGTAAATCGGTTGCAACTGACTTTTTGTTCAGTTGCAAGTGGATAATAACTGAGTTTTTTTCCAATTGCAAGTGGGTTAAAACTGGGTTTTTGCAGTTGCAAGTGAGTTGTAACTGAGTTTTATCCAATTACAGCATGTTTGCAACGGATAATTTCTAGTTGCATGTGAGTTGTAACTCAGATTTGCATCTTTATTTGTTTTAGCTAGGAGTTGCTACTGTGTTGCAACTGAGAGTTTTTAACTGCAGTTAGATTGAGCTTTCTCTGGTTACAAATTTTTTCAGTTTTCAGTTGCAAGTGGATCGCAACTAAAGGAAAATGTCCTTGAATGTTAATTTTGCGTCGTGACTCATGATGATTAAGGAGTTGCAAACATATTGCAATTGAAAATTAATGACGTCATATGAGAGCTAATTTTTGATTATATTAAAATTAGGCCTACCCGTTAATCTCTTGGTCATCTCATTTTTGTCAAGTGTAGAATGTGTATACTTTGATTACGTGATCTACATGGGGCCACAACTGAAATTCTACAAAAACAGACACAAAACTCTTACAAGCTGAGACTATTCAATGAGTTGTAACAAATTAAAACAAAAAAGAAATAATCCCTCCGTTCCAAATTAGATGTCTTCATTTGTCCACATGCGGATGTGTCTAGACATGTTACAAGTATAGATACATCTGTATGTGGACAAATGGAAGACATCTAATTTGGAACGGAGGGAGTAGCAACTAGTCTGCCCTCCAACAAAGGCCCATGGGCCATGGGAAGAGAGCACGTACAGGGTTCGATGCTCTCAGAGACAAATGAACGATCGATCTAGGAAAGAACCGGTCGCTGGCATCGACTGAGAACTGACTAGACGGTCCCCTTATTAAAAGAGCAAACTTGTGTTGAGCTGTGTTGATACATTAAATCTAGAGTGTTCAATATTTGATCAACCATCCATATCGTTTTAATGTTTTACAACTCAACACACCTTTTCAGTTTCGTTGTAATTACGGGATTTGCGACCGCTAAAAAATAAACCGTTCAGCAGCCATATTCCCCACGCTGCCGCAACCTCCCTCCGCCCTACCGCCGCAGTCTGCACGTTGGGTCTCCGACAAACGAGGCGACGCCGCTGGAAGCCAACGCCCTTCGGTGGAGAAGGCGGAGCGCGCGCTAGGCACGCCTGCGTCGCGGCTTGCAGTCGGAGCCATGTCGTAGCCTGCAGGAGAGAACACCGTGTCAGTCGATCAAAACGCGGTCCCTGGCCATGTCGTCCATGTGACTGACGACTGACACGGCAACGACAATAGCGACAGCTTGGGACAGCCCTTGAGTTTAGGGCCAGCATGCAAGCAGCGAGAAGATGCGAGCGGATGGGTGGGCAGGGCACGTACTCTGCTGATGGTGCTAGAAGCAGGGGATGGCGGCGGCGCTGCCGGAGCTGAGGGAGAGGTCGGTGGTGCAGGAGGACACCGACTCGTCGGACTCGCCGCCGCTGTACGCGCGGGTGGCTTGCTGTTGCTGCTGTACTGCGGCGCGCGCGCGCCGCCGCCTTCGCCGCGCCGATGGCGTACGGGTGGTGGAGCGGCAGGGAGAGGAGCCGTTGTGCTTTGCTGGTGGTGGAGAAAGACGGACGCGAAGTGCGGCAGCGGACGAGGGTAACGAGGAGGTGCAGGGCTTGGTTCTTGACGGCGTTGTCGATGCGGCCGGGGAACACTGGAAGAGGAACTTGACGGCGTTGTCGTTGCGGCCGGGGAACACTGGAAGAGGAGCGCGATGAGTGCCCACTTGTTGCCGTAGGCGCGGTGCGCTGCCATGAGCCGCTCCTCCTCCTCCGTGAATGCCCGCCGGTTGATCCGCGGTTCCAGCTGGTTGAACCACCGCAGTCGGCAGCTCTTCCCTACACGCGCGCCGTCACGAAACAAAGCACGGATCAGAGAACGGACGATCGCCACCATTGCGTTGACTCCCAACACATGAACACACAAACAAAATCTTTTTCTTTCAAGAAAAAAATATGGAGTACTATTAATCCACACAAGAAAAGAAGTAAAGTTAAAACTAAAGTTGGAACAAGTTCCGAGAACTTGCCTGTGGCAAGATGGTTAGGAGGGTGGTTGTACTCCCAGCCCATCAGACCCAGGTTTGACGCTGGTGTTTCTCATTTAGGCGGAATATTCTTCAGTGGGAAGCGACGTTCCTGTCGACAGCGAGACGTCTGTGGTGACTTCGTCAATCTCAAGACCTGATCTGCCGGCTCAGTCTCTCGGAGGTGCTCATAGGGGTAGGGTGTGCGTGTGTGCGTTTATAAGGATGAGTGTATGCGCGTGTATATGAGCGTCTGCGTTGTACCGTGTTTTGCAAAAAAAAAAGTAGGAACAAGTTCCTGCTTTGCCTTGATTTCGTCTGCTCAACACCTGCAACTAGAAACTGTTCTTCTACTGATGAGAGTGAGTAGTACTATAGTAGCTTAGTTTATCTGAACACATAGAAGTCGAATTACCACTTCTGTAATGTAGTGCAGACCAATCACCTCCAATATTTCTCAGTTCTCTGCCTTAGAAGGTATTTTTCCTATTTATTTTTTAGAAATGGGTATTTTTCATATTTAACTATTTGTTTCTACTTTGTTCCATGTTCCTAATGTTTCACTACGAAACAAGATGATATAATTATTCTTTGTCCCAGGCTCCTATTGTTTCACTCCGAAACAAGATGATATATATTTTATCTTTAGCCCTTGCAGATTGTTCAGAATAACATCTTGTTCAAGGGGTTTGGAGAATACATTGGGCGCATTTAAGCTTCACTTTCTGTTTTATTGGTGTGCGAGCTATTTTACATATTTAGGTAATGTGTCACAAATTCACAGTTAGCATTTGCATAGAATCATAGGTCTACACATTATTTTATCACACTCTTGTTTTTAATCTCCAATTAAGGAAGTGGCAAATTAACCCTTTTGTCCCACAGCTACGGTGCGACACAATATGGGACACAAAAAACATCAGAAAAATATTGTGCCAGTTATGCACAAGCTTCTGTTTGCCCCATGAGTTTTGAAATGTAGGAGGAGGCATATTGATTTTCGTAATTTTTGTATTGCCCATTTGGCTACTTGAAACATGCTTCATCTCACCGTGAGACTAATTATTTTGTTCGACTTATAATCTCCACATGAGACCGTCTTTCTTTTACTATGTGTTGCGAGTTTGATTATTTGCATCATTGTTGGTTTCTGATTCTCAGTTCAACTGAATGGATTGCTAGACTTTGTCATGACACAAAGAGACATAATGCTTTACATATGAAAGCTAATTATACCCATATAGTACGAGGTATGCATGCAAACATTGAACTTACAAATATAATAATAAAATGTTCACGTTTTACAATTTCAAATTAGTATAATCGAATCCATCGCTAAATAGTTTTCATTTTATTTATTTTATATTGTAGATGTAATAATTTTACAAATTTGGCAGCAATAGTGTTGTCGAAAAAACTAATACACATTTGTAAAAGTAATGGAGGGGGTATTAGTTAGACGGACATTGCATTTGTAAAAGTAATGGAGGGCGTATTAGTTAGACGCGCATTGCGCGTGCAAGATTACTAGTAATTGTAACCATCATTAGGATTACGTTTTTTAGACCAACGATCTGATCATCTGATTTATTATTATCTGAAGTGTTGCAATAGATCGAAGAAATCGAAACAAGTGTGGCCAACAAAGAACACTGAGAAATTATAAACTGGAACTAAATAAGCAGTAATAACAGTAGACATACAAACAAATTGCGGGGTAAATTTTTGGGAAATAACTAACCAGAGAAAAATCAAGGAAATAAATAGCGCTATAGAATAGAGCCGGCCTTAAAATATGCTACTAACATGGTATATCACGCTATAAGCAATTATACACTGATTTATTAAGCAATACAATTCCTATGGTATTATTAGCGGCGGTATAGCTTGCAGCGAAAAATACAAGTTTTTAAGAAAACAATGCCAAGTGTTAGCATTAGAAAGATTTACACTAGTTTTACACCGCATCATGGACGGGGCTTCCCTGCTCCGCGGCAATGCTCCCATCCGTGCTCCCACACACGTGGCGCGCATCCAGAGACTCGCGAGTCGCGACCCACTTGTCCAACCAAAGATCCCGAAAGAAAAAAAATAGGCTGCCCGTCTTCTTCCCATCTGCGCGACGCTTGTTTGCGGCGGAACCGGCGACCAGTGGGTGACCGACATGGGAGGCTGGGAATACGTCGCCGACGACGGCTCATTCCTGCCTATGTCTTCTAGGCTGCCTGATTTGGGCGGAAACGATAACAGATTTTTGTTGAGCGCGAGGACTCCATGGGGAACGGCTGGATGGGATCGGGCAAGGCCTGGCACCAGACACCAACCGAATTTGCTTGGAAAATTTAAGAATTCAATTTGCTAGGAACTGAACTTTTGAATATAGTTTAAGCAAATTAATCATCGCTTATGTTCTTTATTTGAAAAAAACGCAACTTTTCACTTTTTTTTTGCGAGAAATCAACTTTTCACATTGATGGACAGGCGCCAACGTTTCCACCCACCAGCTCGCTCTCGAGACTGGACAATCACGGGCACAGCGGCACCCCAAGCTGTTCCACACGGAGAAGACAGTGGCGAGGCAACAGTCTTCCATCTCGGCCAAAGAGAAAGCAATTCCATCCTTGGAACGCGGATAAGTTCCGGCCAAGTTCATTTATGTTATATGCAAATGGAAGGAATGTGCAGTTTTCATACTCACGCGGATCAGGGTAAGCAAAAAGTATGCAGAAAAAAACAAGCAAAGGTACCAAACACTGTCTATTGGAATATATGACATTTTGCTAGATACAACTGTACACCTACATTCAGATGAATCTTACTTGTCCACTACTGTACAAGTGTACATACATCCAGATGAACCTTACTTTTCCGCAGTTCATGTGATATGGACCGATCACGGTTTGTATGTTGCAAGTGGGTTAACTTGCTACTTTGATTTCTCGGGCTACTTTTTTTTAGAAACTGCGGGCAAAAAGCTTTGCCCCATATATTAATTAAGAGAGAAGGTGTCCGATTTATTAGTAGAAGAAACCGGGCGAAAACCATACAACAAACACCAACAAAAGGGAGAGACCAACACAACCACAAAGGGCAACACCGAAGACCAGCAACCCCCGAAGCGATAACACCACACAACCTAAGCAACCACGGATTTCTCGGGGACAGGAACAGACAAGTTGTCCCTGATAATTCGATTGCAACTGGAGCTGAACTTTGGACAAGACAACAGTTAGGTTATCTGAATTTGCCTTCATAAACAAAAACTCTCGCTCACACGTGCCTAGTACAATATCGTTATAAACTGACACTTGGAAACTGAACAGATTAGTACCAACATGGCAACATGTTTCTCGAAAAAACAGTGGCAGTGTATGAGCAAGAAGGTGTGGGGTGGGCTCGAAGAGTCTAATGTGGGCCGGCCAAATCCCGCAGAGGTAGCTCCTTATTTTTTGCAACGATCCCTCCATAGAGAAAAATCCATTGATGAGAGCCAAACAGCCACCGGCAGTGGTTAATGCGTGTCAGCTCCGTCCCTGTCAGCACCCTGAACTGAGCCGACACGGACGATAAGCTCCACGGATCAGATGGTTTTGTTCTATTCATCCTAGGAATAAGAGCATCGGCAATTGGCCCCCTACTCCCCCCTTGACAGTTCGAACGGTAACCCGGAGAAAAAAACTGCACCCACCCAACCGGATCTCTCAAACCCGGTCCAAATATTTGGGTTGTTCGGCACCTCCAAAAACCTAATCCATATGTGAGGCGACATTGGGACGGTACGGACACGTTGGACTACGCGGTCAAGAGAGTGGTCTAGTGTGACCAACATATCACACTCCATTCCCATACCGGACCAAACCCTAACCCTCAATGTCGGTCGTTACATCCACTCAAGTCCCCTCCCCTGACCGTTCTCTCCCCTCCCCATTGCTCTATCATGGCAGGCTCTGGTAGCAGATTGGGTTCGACCTTGACGTCGATTGGGATGGGATCATGGATGAGGATTCAAACTCGCCGCCTTAAGACGAGGAGCTCGCCTCCGTCGTTCCCTGGAGGATAAGGGCGTCTCTTGGAGCTACGTGACAGCAGCTAGCCAGGGTGAATGCAGCCGCTGGTCGAGACGCTCCGCGCCGTCCCCCTGTCGCTCGGGCAACTCATGTGTGTCATGTCAGCACACACTCCCTTACACCGATGGATGCCCGTGCCACGTCCTCTGAGCCTGGGGCGGCTCCTGGAATCCGAGGTGCGTGCGGAAGGCCCGATGTGAGGCTGGATCTAGTCATTCTCAGGTCGACCAGGTCTTGGGGGAGGTCCTGTGTCAATCGTTGTCCTCGCGGGGACGCACACCCTTTGCCGGCGCCGCGCAACAGCGCGAAGGTGCTGCGACATCGAGGCATCTGAGTGGGCCGCGACTGAGAAAGCAGTTATCGTCGCCAAATCCCAATGCATTGATGTGGACCGTACCCGCGCCACGAGACTCTTCGTCAGACTCCCCTGCTTCTTGTCCTCCTCTCACGATAGCTCGGACATTTCTGACACCCCCAGACGATGATCCTTAAGCGGTCACAACCCCCCCCCCCCCCCCCCCCCCCATTCCACACTAGCTGGCCCTTTTGGTTGTCTCATGCAATGTATGGCGAACTACTCTATTATGTATGCTTTTTCAGTTCTACGTTATCGACGTGCAAGAGTTTATATGGATTTGGGTGTGGGATGTAAGGGACAGGGCTATTGATTGGAACACGCGTGTGATACGTCTCAAACGTATCTATAATTTTTTATGTTCCATGTTGATATTATACCAATTGTTACATGTTTTGCATCCACTTCATATCATTTTTATACATTTTTTGGGACTAACATATTAACAAGATGCCACAGTGCCAGTTCCTGTTTTCTGCTGTTTTTGTACTCCAGAAAAGCTGTTCTGGAAATATTCTCGAAATTGGACGAAAATCAACGGAGGTCCCTATTTCTCCGACACGTACACGGAGTCCAAAGGGGAGACGGAGGAGCGCCAGGAGGCGGCCACACAAGGGCTCAGAGCGGCCCCACCTCCTGCCGCGCCGAGGGTGCGTGTGGGCCCCTCGGGTGCCCTCAGCCGCCGCCATTTCGCCTATTTATTCCCCCCGACGCGAAAACCCTAAATACTCGAGTCATATTCCACAAAAAGTTCCGTAGCTCCGCCGCCATCGAAAACAAGTTTCGGGGGTCAGAAGTTCCTGTTCCGGCACCCTGCCGGGACGGGGATTGACCCCCGGAACCTTCTCCATCGACGCCACCGCCTCCATCATGCTCCGTGAGTAGTTCCCCCATGGACTACGGGTTCTAGCGTAGCTAGTTGGTACTCTCTCTCCCATGTACTTCAATACAATGATATCATGAGCTGCCTTACATGATTGAGATCCATATGATGTAATCGGTGTTGTGTTTGTTGGGATCCGATGAATTGTTACATTATGATCAGTCTATTCATTAAAGTTTGTGAGTTATTGTTGCTGCAATCTTGTTGTGTTTAATGCTTGTCACTAGTGCACAGTGGCATGATCTTAGATTTAAGCTCTATAATTGTTGCTTAGATTGTATCTACAAGTTGTATGCACATGTCTTTGTCCGAACCCGAGGCCCCGGAGTGACAGCAACTGGGATAACCGGAGGGGATGGTTTTGATATGAGGATCACATGTTTTCACCAAGTGTTAATGCTTTGCTCCGGTGCTCTATTAAAAGGAGTACCTTAATTACCAGTAGTTTCCCTTGAGGCCCCGCTGCAAACGGGCTGGTAGGACAAAAGATGTTATGCAAGTTTCTCATTGCGAGCACGTATGACTATATATGGAAAACATGCCTACATGATTAATAGACTGGATGTTCTGTCTTAATGCTATTTCAATTATGTCAATTGCCCAACTGTAATTTGTTCACCCAACACTTGTTCTTGGAGAGTTACCACTAGCGTAGATAGCTAGGAACCCCGGTCCATCTGTAATCATCATTGCTTTTCCGTCAACCTCACGCAAACAACTATTTTCTGGTGCCATTGCTTCTGTGTTACTGTTACTATTGCTCTCATATTACTGCTGCTTTCACATCACCCCTGTTACTAGTGCTTTTCCAGGTGCAGCTGAATTGACAACTCCGCTGTTAAGGCTTATAAGTATTCTTTGTCTCCCCTTGTGTCGAATCAATAAATTTGGGTTTTACTTCCCTCGAAGACTGTTGCGATCCCCTATACTTGTGGGTCATCAAGACTATTTTCTGGCGCCGTTGCCGGGGAGCATAGCTCTACTCATAAGTTCACCTGGGGAGTACACTCTACCCTCTCTCTGTTTTTATTTTATTTTGTTTTGTCTAGTTTACTTTTATCTAGTATTATTTTGCTTAGTTTACTTTTGTTTAGTTTATTTTATCCTAGTTTACTTTTGTCTAGTTTATTTTTGTTTAGTTTTTTTTTCTTATATACCCGAAAATCCATAAAAATTTAAAAACCGAAAATCTAAAAAAACTGTTGCCATGCCTATTTTCTGGGAAACTAGATCTTATTTGTCAGGATGGCTCACTAAGGATAAACTAGATAAATTAAATGAACACCACTGGTCTGAAAAAGGGAAGCATCTATCACTACAAGTAATTAAACTGAATAATTTTGCTAAAGACTTGTGTTCTACATATGATGAATCTTGGTGCTTTAATGAATCTCGTTGCTATAGGAAGTGTAAACACCTCCCTTTCCAATGTGATTATAATGATAATGAAACTTTGGCTTCTTATGCTAGAGGATGTTATGACTTTGACAACCTTGAGCAAATTGAAGAATTTTTTGTATTTACGGGAGCTTATGAAATTACAGCTTTGCTTAGAAATCGAGATGAAGCTCCTTATAGATCTGATACTTTTGCTATGCTTGGATATTGCCTTGAGTATTATAATGATAATCCTTATATTACTGAATTTCTTGAGAAAAGACATCCTAAAAAAAAGAACCGTTGCCTTGCAGGAACATGTGAAGAAGAAATTGCTGAAACTGAAATCTCATTGGATGAAAAAGAGGAGGAGAGTGATGAACAAAAGGAGGAAGAATGGATTAGCTACCCATGCCTACCTTCTAATGAGAGTAACTCTTTAACTCTTACATTATTTGATCGCCCTCCATGCTTACAAAGGAGGATGAATGTTATGTTCCTGTGGATTCTCTTGAAGTATTCCCTATGAATGAAACTTGTGAGAATAATTATGCTACTGTTATTTATGATAATCCATGCTATTTTGATAAATCTTATGATAATCCTTTATTTGTGCCTGATATCGAAATGCATGGTAATAAGGAGGTTTGTTTAGAAAATGTTTATGATAAAGCTCTAGATGATGGTCCTATATTGCTTGATAATATTATGTATTCTACTATTGAAAATGGATTGGAGAGGTCTTGACTTTATCTAGATGGAGTCCCATACCTCTTAAGAATGATCAATCATCTTGTTATAAAATTGTTAAAAGTGGGTTTGAAAGTTTTAATCCCACTATTTTGGAGCTTGATAAAAATTATGTTTGTAGATCATGAAAAGCATGCTTTATGTGATAGTTATATTGTTGAGTTTGTTCATGATGCTACTGAAAATTATTATGAGAGAGGCAAATATGGTTTTATAAATTGTCATGTTACTAAAACACCTCTCATGCTGAAAGTTCTGAAGTTGCTCTTGTTTTATCTTCCTATGCTTGTCACTTTGTTCTTTATGAATTTATTTGTATACAAGATTCCTATGCATAGGAAGTGGGTTAGACTTAAATGTGTTTCGAATTTTCTTCTTGATGCTCCTTTTGCTTCATTTTCTATTTTTATGTGAGCATCATTAAAACTATCAAGCCTAGCTAAAAGGCATTAAAGAGAAGCGCTTATGGGAGGCAACCCATTTTACTTTTATGCAATTTTTCTTTTATTGAGTCAAGGAACTTGTTTACTTCTGTAGCAACTCCTTTGTATCTTTACTTTTTCGTATTGTTGTGCCAAGAAGAGTCTCTAATGATAAGATGATGCTAGATTTTGATTGCTGCGCAGAAACAGATTTTTGCTGTTCACTGTACGAAAATTATAAATTCATAAAATGTGATTTAATCTGCAAATTTTGTGCGTAATCCTGATGTATGTACGCATCTTTCGTTAGTTCAAAGTTTTTCGATCTGAGCAACGTAAGTGCCTCGAAAAAATTCGTCTTTGCGGACTGTTCTGTTTTAGACAGATTATGTCTTTTATTTTGCATTCTCTCTTTTACTAGTGTTGGGTGGAATTCTTTTTTGGGTGGAAGAGCTTCACATAACATTAGTGGCAGTAGTTAATGTTTAAAGTAACGGTCATATTGCGTCTTACAGAACATGTGAGTTTTTGATTGATGCACTAACCCTCTAATGAGATTTACTTTGAGTTTGGTGTGGCGGAAGTTTTCAAGGGTCAAGAGGGAAGAGTGATATAATAGGATGAAGAAGAGTGAAGAGCTTAAGCTTGGGGAGGCTCCCATGGATCTCCCCAGCATATTTCAAGAAGACTCAAGCGTCTAAGCTTGGGGATGCCCAAGGCATCCCCTTCTTCATCGTCAAAATTATCAGGTCATCTCTAGTGAAACTATATTTTAATTCTTTCACATCATGTGTGCTTTCTTGGAGCGTCTGTGTGCTTTTATTTTCAGTATGTTATTTTTATTTTGTGATCAACTTGATTGGATCCTAGCATTCTTGATTGGGAGAGAGACACGCTCCGCTTTTTCATTAGAATACTCCTATTCTTCACTTATACTTGTTGAGTATTCATATCTAGCGATGTTCAGCTTTTAGCTCTTGTTTTCATGTATCTCTTGTCAGAGCTATTAGTTCTTTTAAAAAAGTACTCTCTTACTTCACTTATACTTGTTTGGAGAGTTATTGAAATAAATTGATTGGTGTTTGGTTGGAACAGAAAATGTTGCATGTGGTAAATGGTATAATGGAAAAGACTTACATACTCTTGTAGATCACTAATTGGATAATTTGATACTTGTCAATTGTTTTGAGTTAACAAGTAGGTCATGATTAAACTTTTGCATCATGTAAGTTAAGCCCATTAGTGAAGAACTACCGTAAAGCTTGTTGAAATTTGGTTTGCATGAGTGGTATCTCTAAGGTCTAGATATTTTCTAATAAAAGGGTTTGGTTAACAAGGAAGACAGTATGAGTCTTATAATGCTTGCAATATGTTGGTCATATAAAACTTGGTGTACCGGTTGACAATCTTGTTTGCTTAAATAACCTTGCTAGCCTAAACTCTGTACTGAGAGGGAATGCTTCTCGTGCATCCAAATCCTTGAGCCAAAATCCATGCCATTTGTGTCCACCATAACTACCTATATGTGGTATTTCCTTGCCACTCCAAGTAAATTTTTCATGTGCTACCTTTAAACTATTCAAAATTGTTACTACTCCTTTTTGTGTCAATGTTTACCAAGCTCATGAGGACGTGGTGGATGTCTTTATGTCACTTGTCAAGCAGACTTTACCTTCAGACTAGCGGCATATACATCCGCTTATCTATTAATTTTGCAAAAAGAGCTGGCAACGGGGTGCCCAGTCCCAATTAATTACAACTTTAACCGCTTAATCTCTTCACATTTTGTCAACTGAATACTCAGTGAAACATCTGCATGTGTAAACAAAAGAGAAAAGAGGGATGATCTGCCTTGCTGGTAGAAATAACGTCCTTCATGGGAGCCGCTCTTAAAAGTCTGTTTGGCCGGGGTCATATTGTACTTTCCACTACTGATTCGTTGACCAATTAACATACACCTCCAAAACTTAATTTTTACTCTCTATATGATTTCAAAAACTAAAAAGCTCTAGCACATGATTTAATCCCTGCTTCCCTCTGTGAAGGGCCTTTCTTTTACTTTTATGTTGAGTCAGTTTTCCTACTTCTTTCTATCTTCCACAAGCAAAGACTACTGTCAACTTTGGTACAACAATTGTTATATGCTACATATTGGATTTATTATATTGCTTTGTGTTGAAATATCATGAGATAAATATGTTAAAAGTTGAAGCAAACACTGAAACTTAAATCTTCCTTTGTGTTGGTTAAATACCTTTTACTAGAATCTATTGCTTTTTGAGTTAACTCTTATGTAAACCAGTGGATGCAATGTCTCCAAAGTATTATTCATGAAAAGTTTTGCTTGTATGATTCAGTTGTTTACTCATTATCTATTTGGTAGCAAACTATATACCATTGACTTGGATCACTTCATTCATTTACATGTGCCTTACAATACTATTTGATCAAGATTATGATGGTAGCATGTCACTTCAAAATTATTTTGTTTTATCGTTTACCTACTCGAGGACGAGTAGGAACTAAGCTTGGGGATGCTGATACGTCTCAAACGTATCTATAATTTTTGATGTTCCATGTTTAATATTATACCAATTGTTACATGTTTTGCATCCACTTCATATCATTTTTATACTTTTTTGGGACTAACATATTAACAAGATGCCACAATGCCAGTTCCTGTTTTCTGCTGTTTTTGTATTCCAGAAAAGCTGTTCTGGAAATATTCTCGGAATTGGACGAAAATCAACGGAGGTCCCTATTTCACCGACACGTACACGGAGTCCAAAGGGGAGACGGAGGAGCGCCAGGAGGCGGCCACACAAGGGCTCGGCGCGGCCCCACCTCCTGCCGCGCCGAGCGTGCGTGTGGGCCCGTCGGGTGCCCTCAGCCGCCGCCCTTTCGCCTATTTATTCCCCCCAACGCGAAAACCCTGAATACCCGAGTCATATTCCACAAAAAGTTCCGTAGCTCCGCCGCCATCGAAAACAAGTTTTGGGGCTCAGAAGTTCCTGTTCCGGCACCCTACCGGGATGGGGATTGACCCATAGAGCCTTCTCCATCGACGCCACCGCCTCCATCATTCTCCGTGAGTAGTTCCCCCATGGACTACGGGTTCTAGCAGTAGCTAGTTAGTACTCTCTCTCCCATGTACTTCAATACAATGATCTCATGAGCTGCCTTACATGATTGAGATCCATATGATTTAATCGGTGTTGTGTTTGTTGGGATCCGATGAATTGTTACATTATGATCAGTTGATGCATGTAAAATGCATACATGAACTTTACATTTTATTACTTGATATTCCAACTTATTTGCATCATATATGGGTTATATTTATGTTTTATAATGATTTTAGGGGATAATTCATAGTTTTCCCATTTATTTGGAATTAACCCTGCAGAACCAGAAAACTCCTTTTTCCATGTTTTTGACTTTCAGGGACCAAACGACATCCAAATGACCTAATATTTTGCGGGGCCCAATATTTGGAAATAAGAAGACGTACGAGCCAAGTATCCACGAAAAATGAAGTCCGAGGAATAAAATAGATGGTCCCACGTGGCCAGATTCCTTGGCCATGTGGGACCACCTCTTTTATTCCTCGTGGCTCCGATGCCGTCCGTTTTCGTCTCCGTGGCTTCGTCTTGACCTAAAAACGTCTATAAAAATAGTCCCCCGAGGAGTTTCGCGAGGAGACAGCGGAGAAACACAAAACCACGAAACAGAGAGTCAGAAGGCTGCCGCCGGAGAAGATCGGAGGGGGGAAACGCCGCCGGAATCACCTCCGGAGGGCTCCACCCCTCATCATCAACATCTACAGCAAGACCATCTCCATCTCTCCACTGTAAACTCTTGGCAAACATGATATATGATGCAATATACTATTCCCTTGATCTATTGTGTCTCCCCATCTATGTTTGAGAAGTGATTTGTTCATGGCAAAAGTGAAATAGTTCGTTGATTGGTTGCATACAAGTTATGTTATCTTTTATGATTGTCTTGATGTACAATGTATGAGTGCATGCATATGTTGGGGAATGCATGTAAGGTGATCACCGTAGTGTAATGGATTGAGTAGGACGGGTCGGAGTACTAAGACAGAAACCGTGGTCTGAGACTTGAAGTTACATTATGGGGGATATATATGGGGGACCCTAGAACTTAAGGCTATGGTGGGACAATTATGTCTTAATAATTCTTGTGCTGCACATTTACTTGGCCATGAGATCCATCATAAGAGTTGTGTAATTTGCTCATTTACTTGGCTACACCTATTTATGGCTCCTTCCTAGAAGAAACAATTAAGACTGAAACATGTGCTTCACTAATTGTGACAACCACACGAATGAAATAACAATTGCTAGAATATTTGCTACTTGAGATATTTGCTACTTGCTACTTTGAGAAACTTGCTTGAGAAAACTGCTGAGAGAAACTTGCGTTTGAAACTTGATTGAGAAACTTGTCACTTGATAAACCCATTCCACATCACTTATATAACTTGCTTCCATTAGTTAATAATAGAAAGTTCCTTTCACATTTAAATTTATTGCTTTGCATAAAAGGCCATATAATAGGGTTATAGGGCTTTAGAGAATAGATAGTTTACCTTCATCTCCTCGTGGGTTCAACACTCAAATACTTATCGAATTGTGCTACAGTGATTCCTTGCTCTTGGGGATTATCATCAGTCTATTCATTAAAGTTTGTGAGTTATTGTTGCTGCAATCTTGTTGTGTTTAATGCTTGTCACTAGTGCACCAGTGGCATGATCTTAGATTTAAGCTCTATAATTGTTGCTTAGATTGTATCTACAAGTTGTATGCACATGTCTTTGTCCGGAACCCGAGGCCCTGATGGCTACGTGTTGGTGAACCCCAAGAGGAAGGTTATGATGTAGACAGCAGAAGTTTTCCCTTGAATAATCTACCCAAGGTTTAATCGGACCAGTAGGACTTGACGATCAATTGGAAGGTTGTTGATGTTGACTCCCCCTGGCACTAGGGAGCTTGCACCAACGTGGAATCTGCACAGACACAAACCAGAACTTTGCCCAACATGAAACAGAGAGGTAGTCAATCTCTCCGGTCTTGCAGAAACAAAGAGTTAAACGTATGGTGTGGAAAACAGCAGGAAAAATAGCAAGTAACAGGAAACAGATGATTGCAGCAGGTTGTGTAAACAGTATGAGGAAATTGGACCAGGGTCCACAGTTCACTAGTGGTGTCTCTCTCAGAACAGATAACTAGCATGTTGGGTAAACAAATTACAGTTGGGCAATTGACAAATAGAGAGGGCATAACAATGCAATACATGCCAAGATGTCTACTATGAAATCTAGGTGGGGATTACAACAAAGTACATAGACCGTTATTCCAACAACATCTATGCCTAAATAATCCACCTTCAAGGCAGCATCCGCATCCTATTCAGTATTAAGTTGCTAACAACAGATTATTGCATGAAGTAAAGTGTGTAATGTAATCAATACAAGTGCCCTGGACACTGCACCAATGTTTTATCCCTAGTAGCAACAGCACATCTACCATCTTAGACCTTTCTGTCACTGATCCAGATATCTAGAGACTGAACCCACTATCGAGCATAAATACCCCCTCTTGGAGTCACAAGCATATACTTGGCCAAAGCATCTACTAGCAACAGAGAGCATGCAAGATCAAGAGCACATAGATAAACAACTTGAATAAACATGGTATCAATATTCATCGGATCCCAGCAAACACAACATCTAGCATTACAATAAGATTATCTTGATCATGTTAGGCAGCTCACAAGATCTAAACATGGAGGCACAAGGTAGAGAGACAACCATCTAGCTACTGCTATGGACCCGTAGTCCAGGGGTGACTACTCACGCATCACTCCGGAGGCAGGCATGGTGATGTAGAGCCCTCCGGTGATGATCTCCCCTCCGGCAGGGTGCCGGGAAGAGCTTCAGAACTCCTCCGATCTGAGATTGACGATGACGGCCGCGACGGAACTTTTCGTGGAATATGATCGACCGTTATAGGGTTTTCGCGTCGCGGAGAATATATAGGCGAAGAGGCGGCATCGGTGGCCGAGGGGGGCCACCACGCCATAGGGGGGCGCGGGCCCACCCTGGGCCGCGCCCTAGTGTGGCGTGGCCCCCTGGTGGGTCTGCTCCGACTCCCCTTTGGACTCCGTGATCTCCTCGTGATATTATTGACGATGTCTTTTGTTTCGTCCAATTCCGAGAATATTTCCTTAATAGATTTTCTGAAACCAAAAACAGCAGAAAACAGGGAACTGGCACTGTGGCATCTTGTTAATAGGTTAGTCCCAGAAAATGCATAAAAATGATATAAAGTATAGCCAAAACATGTAGCAATTGATATAATATCAGCATGGAACATCAAAAATTATAGATACGTTTGAGACGTATCAAGCATCCCCAAGCTTAGTTCCTGCTCGTCCTCGAGTAGGTAAACGATAAAAACAGATAATTTTTGAAGTGACATGCTACCAACACAATCTTTGATCAAATAACAATGTAATGCACATGATCTGAATGAAGTGATCCAAGCCAATGGTCTATAGTTTGCAAGCAAGTAAATAAAGAGTAAACATAAGTGATCACACAAGTGCAAACTTTCATGAATAATACTATAAAACATTTAGAGATATAATAGTCTAACATAATAGTTAGTTCACAGCAGCAATAACTTTCAACATGAAAGTGTTTGTATCAACACAAAGGAAGGTAATAGCTTCAGCATTTGCTTCAACTTTCAACATGTATATCATATAGATAATGTCAATGCAAAGAATATGATCAACCAAACACAAAGTTATGTAAAAACTGTTATACTGGAGTTGACAATGATGTTTGCTTAAGTAGACAGAAAGAAGTGGGAAAACTGACTCAACATAAAAGTAAAAGAATGGCCCTTCACAGAGGGAAGCAAGGATTAACATCATGTGCTAGAGCTGTAGTTCCCGAAGGCATATAGAGAGCATAAAATATTGTTTTGTAAGGTAATGGTGTATACAGGTGTCAACAAATCAAATAGCAGGTACTTGTCATCTTCCATGGCTAACTAACTTTTAGAGCGGTTCCGAGAGTTTTTAGGACTGCACTTGTAACAAGCACTTATTGGTGACACTCCTCCCAACCATTTACTTTCCACAAACCATGGCTAACCGAATCCTCGGGTGCCCACCAACATTCACCATGGAGGAGTGTCTATTTATTTATTTATAGGGTGGACTAACCAGCTCTTTAATGCAAAATAAAAGGTGGAGAAGCAGATGAAGCTGCCAATCCTTGTAAATTAATTAGCATGGAAGATGACAAATCTCACTACTACGTCCTTATGAGCTTTTCAAGTAGTGACACAAATAGGAAATGTAACAGTTTTGAGTAGTTAGTAGATAGCACATGAAGAAATTTACTTGGAATGGTGAAAACACCACATAATAGGTAGGTATGGTGGACACAGGTGGCATGGATTTGGCTCAAGGTTTTGGATGTACAAGAAGCATTCCCTCTTAGTACAGAGTTTAGGCTAGCAAGGTTATTATAAGCAAACATCATTATCAACTGGAATAGCAAGAGTGTACATAAAACACAAGGTTTGACGAACCATAGACTCCCACTGTCTTCCTTGTTAACACATAGCCTTCATCCAAAAATTATCTAGACTACTATGGACTTCCAATTATGCAACAGATTATTATAGCAGAAAATCCTTATAGTAGTTCTTCATTAACAGCCATTACTTACATGATGCGCAAGCTTAAACATTAATTACTTGACAGCTCCAAACAATTGGCAAGCATCAAATTACTCAAGACAACGATCTAAAAAGATTCATGTAAGCATTTTATACCACTACCACATGCATAGCATTTTTCTGGTCCAACCAAACACCAATCAACTTATTTGACAACTCTCCAAACAGATATAAGTGAAGCAAGAGAGTACTTTCTTCAAAAGAAACTGATAGCTCTAACAAGAGATACATGAAAAACTGAGAGCTAAAAGCAATCACAGCAGCTAGACAGGAATACTCAACAAGTATAAGTGAAGCACAAGAGTATTCTAATGAAAAAGTGGAGCGTGTCTCTCTCCCAAACATAAATACTAGGATCCAATAAGTATAGCACAACAAACAAAACAAAACAAACTGAAAACAAAAACACACTGACGCTCCAAGGAAGAGTACACTGGTGGCTCTAGGTTAATAGTGCCAGAAACAATCGCTTGTACGTCACACGTCAGTCGGGAACCCCAAGAGGAAGGTATGATGAGTGCAGCAGTAAGTTTTCCCTCAGTATGAAACCAAGGTTTAATCGGACCAGTAGGAAAACGAGGTTTGCTTCGAAGGTGTTGGTGGAGGAGTGTAGTGCGGCGCAACACCAGGGATTCCGGTGCCAACGTGGAACCTGCACAGCACAATCAAACTACTTTGCCCCAACTTAACAGTGAGGTTGTCAATCTCACCGGCTTGCTGAAAACAAAGGGTTAAACGTATCGAATGGAAGATGATGTTTGTTTGCATAAAACAGTAGAAAACAATGATTGCAGTAGATTGTATTTCAGATGTAAAAGAATGGACCGGGGTCCACAGTTCACTAGTGGTGTCTCTCCAATAAGATAACTAACATGCTGGGTAAACAAATTACAGCTGGGCAATTGACAATTGATAAGTGCATATAACATGCATGTGTGAGCTGTGGTGTCTACTATGAGATTCATTTGGGCATTACGACAAAGTACATATACCGCTATCCAGCATGCATCTATGCCTAAATAGTCCACTTTCCGGTTAACATCCGTACCCCTTCCAGTATTAAGTTGCAAGCAACAGACAATTGCATTAAGTAATGTGCGTAATGTAAACAATACATTCATCCTTGAATAAAGCATTGTTGTTTTACCCCTAGTGGCAACAACACATCTACAACCTTAGAACTTGCTGTCACTATCCCAGGTTAAATAGAGGTTGAACCCAACTATCATGCATAAATACCCCCTCTTGGAGTTACAAGTATTCACGTGGCCAAGGCTTCAACAAGTAACGGAGAGCATGCAAGATCACAAATGACATAGACATGATAATATAATATTCAGCTCCACATAGGTATCAATATAAGTCAGATCCCAGCAAACACAACATGTAGCATTACAATAAGATGTCTTGATCATGATAGGCAGCTCACAAGATCTAAACATGATGGCACAAGTGGAGAAGACAACCATCTAGCTACTGCTATGGACCCATAGTCCAAGGATGAACTACTCACGCATCACTCCGGAGGCGGGCATGGCGATGTAGAGCCCTTCGGTGATGATTCCCCTCTCCGGCAGGGTGCCGGGAAGAGCTTCAGGAACCCCCCGAGTTAGGGTTGACGACGGCGGCGGCAGCGAATATGTTCTGGATGAAAGGCTCGGTGTTTTAGGGTTTTCGCGTCTCGGGGAATAAATAGGCGAAGGGGCGATGTCGGCGGACCCCCGAGGGGCCCAAACCACCGCGCGGTTGTGGGCCCAGCCGCGCCTAGGTGTGGTTTGGCCACCTCCTGGCACTTCTTCGTCTCTCCTTCGGACTCCGTGTACGTGCTGGAAAAATAGGGACCTGGCCTTTTGTTTCGTGCAATTCCGAGAATATTTCCAGAAGTAACTTTCTGAAACCAAAAACAGCAGAAAACAGGGAACTGGCACTGTGGCATCTTGTTAATAGGTTAGTCCCAGAAAATGCATAAAAGTGATACGAAGTGTATATAAAATATGTAGCAAATGGTATAATATAAGCATGGAACAGCAGAAATTATGGATACGTTGGAGACGTATCATACACTAGCATGAAGCAATAAAAATATAGCACCATTAGAGATGACCTGATAATTTGTAGATGAAGAAGGGGATGCCTTCGGCATCCCCAAGCTTAGATGCTTGAGTCTTCTTGAAATATGCTGGGGAGGTAAGCCTCCCCAAGCTTAAGCTCTTCACTCTTCTTGATCATGTAATATCATTCTCCTCTATCAACACTTGAAAACTTCCTTCACACCAAAACTTAACAGCTTTTCTCATTAGCAGGTTAGTGCACTAAAAGATAATACTTCAAAGTTCTAGCAAAGACAAAACTCACAAGCCAACTATTTTAAACATTAGCCACTGTTACTAGGCTCAAGTGGGCACTTTTACACGAAAAGAAACCACTTAAAAACTTGTAAAAGAGAGAATGCAAAATAAAAGACAGAATCTGTCAAACCAGAACAGTCTGTAATGACGAATTTTTTCGAGGCACTTACGATGCTCAGATGAAAACTTTTGAAATAATGAAAGTTGCGTAACATCATCAGGAACATGCACAAAAAGTTTCAGCATTTTTCGATTTTTTCTGATTTTCTACTGAATTAAACGGTGACGAACAGCAATCTGTCCCAATGCAGTCCCGAAAATAAATACCAACTTTGCATTAGTAACTCTCCTTGGCACAACAAAACAGCAAATAAAAGATACAAAGGAGTTGCTACAGAGGTAAACAAGCATCCTTGACTCAAGAAAACAAAAATAACAGCAAATAAAAACATGGGTTATCTCCCAGAAGTGCTTTTCTTTAATGCCTTTGAGCTAGGCATGAAGAGATGCATCAAGTATTGTCAAGACCAGAAAATCCAAAACCATAATTTGTCTTGACACTAGTATCATGTGAGTATTTCATCTTCTTCCTAGGGAAGTGTTCCATACCTTTCTTGAGTGGGAATTGAAATTTTATATTCCCCTCTTCATATCAATAACAGCACCAACAGTTCTCAGAAAAGGTCTTCCCAAAACAATAGGACAAGAAGGATTGCATTCAATATCCAAAACCACAAAATCAACAGGGACAAGATTGTTATTAACCATTATCAAAACATCATCAACTTTTCCTAAAGGTTTCTTCATAGAAGAATCAGCAAAGTGAACATCCAAATGACATTTTTCCAAAGGTGCAAGCTTGAGAATATCATATAAATTTTTAGGCATAACCGAAATACAAGAACCAAGGTCACACAAAGCATTGCATTCAAACTCACTCAGTTTCATTTTAATAACAGGTTCCCAATTATCATCTAACTTCCTAGGGATAGAAGCTTCAAGTTTTAATTTTTCCCTAGCATGCATGAGAGCTTTGATAATATGTTCAGTAAAAGCCATATTTATTTTACTAGCATTAGGACTCTTAGCTAGCTTTTGCAAGAACATGATGACTTCAGTTATGTTACAATTTTCGAAATTGAAGTTGTTGTCATCAAAAACAATGGAGCAATTATCACCAACACCTCTAAAAATTTCAGCACTTTTACTAGGAACAAAAGTAGTGCTATCAGGCAATTTAAACTTTTTGTAGAGGTAGTAGAGACATTTCCAACACTTATTATCTTTTCACTAACAGTAGGGGGCGCATTAGCATGTGAGGCATCATTTGTTTCATTAGTAAAAATAGTGCAAACTCTAACAACACTATTTTGTTCAGCAATTTCAGCTTCTCTTTCTTCTCTCTCCCATCTTTCATGAAGTTCAGCAAGCATCCTAATGTTATTATCAATTTTAATTTGGATAGCATTGAGTGTTTTACTCTCTCTAATATCACTAGGAATAGCTTTTATTTTCAGCATTTCAACATCATGAGCAAGACTATCAACTTTAGCAGCAAGAGTATCAATTTTTCCTAGCTTTTCCTCAACAGTTTTATTAAAAGTAGTTTGTGTGCTAATAAAATCCTTAAGCATGACTTCAAGATCAGAGGGCACACTTCTATTGTTACTGTAGGAATTGCCATAAGAATTACCATAAGAGTTGCTACCATTAGCAGGATATGGCCTATAATTGTTGCTACCAAAATTATTCCTATAAGCATTGTTGTTGAAGTTGTTATTTTTAATGAAGTTTACATCAACATTTTTCTCATCATGAGCAACCAAAGAAGCAAGAGGAATATTATTTGGATCCACAACACCATGTCCATTCGAAAGCATAGTCATAATAGCATCAACTTTATCACTCAAGGAGGAAATTTCCTCAACAGAATTTACCTTCTTACCAGTTGGAGCCCTTTCAGTGTGCCATTCAGAATAATTTACCATCATATCATCAAGAAGCTTTGTAGCAGCACCCAAGTGATGGACATAAAGGTCCCTCCAGCAGCCGAGTCCAATAATTCCTTGAAGAAAAATTTAGTCCTGCATAAAAGGTTTGGATGATCATCCAAGTAGTCAGTCCATGAGTGGGGCAATTTTTAACCAAAGACTTCATTCTTTCCCAAGCTTGGGCAACATGCTCATTATCAAGTTGCCTAAAGTTCATAATACCACTTCTTAAGAGATAATTTTAGCAGGAGGATAATATTTTCCAATGAAAGCATCTTTGCATTTAGTCCAGGAATCAATACTATTTCTAGGCAAAGATAGCAACCAATCTTTAGCTCTTCCTCTTAAAGAGAAAGGAAACAATTTCAGCTTAATAATATCACTCTCTACCTCCTTATACTTTTGCATATCACAAAGTTCAACAAAGTTGTTTAAGTGGGCAGCAGCATCATCAGTACTAACACCAGAAAATTGCTCTTTCATAACCAGATTTAACAGTGCAGGCTTAATCTCATAAAATTCTGCTTTAGAAGCAGGTGGAGCAATGGGTGTACAGATAAAATCATTGTTGTTTGTGCTAGTAAAGTCACACAACTTAGTATTTTCAGGATTACTCATTTTAGCAAGCTAAAACAAGCAACAGGGCAACTCGAAATTAAAAACTAGATGCAGGAATTTAATTTTTTTGGGTTTTTGATTTTTAACAGCAAGCAAAACAAAACTAAAACAAGACAAAAACAAAGTAAAGAGATTGGAACTGAGAGACTCCCCTTTCCAATAGCCTCCAAGTCCCCGGCAACGGCGCCAGAAAACAGCTTGATGGCTACGTGTTGGTGAACCCCAAGAGGAAGGTTATGATGTAGACAGCAGAAGTTTTCCCTTGAAAATCTACCCAAGGTTATCAATCCAGTAGGACTTGACGATCTATCGGAAGGTTGTTGATGTTGACTCCCCCTGGCGCTAGGGAGCTTGCACCAACGTGGAATCTGCACAGACACAAACCAGAACTTTGCCCAACACGAAACAGAGAGGTTGTCAATCTCTCCGGTCTTGCAGAAACAAAGAGTTAAACGTATGGTGTGGAAAACAGCAGGAAAAACAGCAAGTAACAGGAAACAGATGATTGCAGCAGGTTGTGTAAACAGTATGAGGAAATTGGACCAGGGTCCACAGTTCACTAGTGGTGTCTCTCTCAGAACAGATAACTAGCATGTTGGGTAAACAAATTACAGCTGGGCAATTGACAAATAGAGAGGGCATAACAATGCAATACATGCCAAGATGTCTACTATGAAATCTAGTTGGGCATTACAACAAAGTACATAGACCGTTATTCCAACAGCATCTATGCCTAAATAATCCACCTTCAAGGCAGCATCCGCATCCTATTCAGTATTAAGTTGCTAACAACAGATTATTGCATGAAGTAAAGTGTGTAATGTAATCAATACAAGTGCCCTTGGACACTGCACCAATGTTTTATCCCTAGTAGCAACAGCACATCTACCATCTTAGACCTTTCTGTCACTGATCCAGATATCTAGAGACTGAACCCACTATCGAGCATAAATACCCCCTCTTGGAGTCACAAGCATCTACTTGGCCAAAGCATCTACTAGCAACGGAGAGCATGCAAGATCAAGAGCACATAGATAAACAACTTGAATAAACATGGTATCAATATTCATCGGATCCCAGCAAACACAACATCTAGCATTACAATAAGATGATCTTGATCATGTTAGGCAGCTCACAAGATCTAAACATGGAGGCACAAGGTAGAGAGACAACCATCTAGCTACTGCTATGGACCCGTAGTCCAGGGGTGGACTACTCACGCATCACTCCGGAGGCAGGCATGGTGATGTAGAGCCCTCCGGTGATGATCTCCCCTCCGGCAGGGTGCCGGGAAGAGCTTCAGAACTCCTCCGATCTGAGATTGACGATGACGGCCGCGACGGAACTTTTCGTGGAATATGATCGACCGTAATAGGGTTTTCGCGTCGCGGAGAATATATAGGCGAAGAGGCGGCGTCGGTGGCCGAGGGGGGCCACCACGCCATAGGGGGGCGCGGGCCCACCCTGGGCCGCGCCCTAGTGTGGCGTGGCCCCCTGGTGGGTCTGCTCCGACTCCCCTTTGGACTCCGTGATCTCCTCGTGATATTATTGACGATGTCTTTTGTTTCGTCCAATTCCGAGAATATTTCCTTAATAGATTTTCTGAAACCAAAAACAGCAGAAAACAGGGAACTGGCACTGTGGCATCTTGTTAATAGGTTAGTCCCAGAAAATGCATAAAAATGATATAAAGTGTAACCAAAACATGTAGCAATTGATATAATATCAGCATGGAACATCAAAAATTATAGATACGTTTGAGACGTATCAGGCCCCGGAGTGACAGCAACTGGGATAACCGGAGGGTATGGTTTTGATATGAGGATCACATGTTTTCACCAAGTGTTAATGCTTTGCTCCGGTGCTCTATTAAAAGGAGTACCTTAATTACCAGTAGTTTCCCTTGAGGCCCCGCTGCAAACGGGCTGGTAGGACAAAAGATGTTATGCAAGTTTCTCATTGCAAGCACATATGACTATATATGGAAAACATGCCTACATGATTAATAGACTGGATGTTCTGTCTTAATGCTATTCCAATTATGTCAATTGCCCAACTGTAATTTGTTCACCCAACACTTGTTCTTGGAGAGTTACCACTAGCGTAGATAGCTAGGAACCCGGTCCATCTGTAATCATCATTGCTTTTCCGTCAACCCCACGCAAACAACTATTTTCTGGTGCCATTGCTTCTGTGTTACTATTACTATTGCTCTCATATTACTGCTGCTTTCACATCACCCCTGTTACTAGTGCTTTTCCAGGTGCAGCTGAATTGACAACTCCGTTGTTAAGGCTTATAAGTATTCTTTGTCTCCCCTTGTGTCGAATCAATAAATTTGGGTTTTACTTCCCTCGAAGACTGTTGCAATCCCCTATACTTGTGGGTCATCAGTGTGCGTTAAACCCATGCTGTCCGTGGACGCGTTCGCGGACATATAGGGGCCAAATTTGCAACTGTGGTTGGAGATGCTCTAACTTTGGATAAATTTGATATTTTCCTTTTTTCTGAAACTTTCAGAATGTATCTGTGACTCCCACTACATACAAGTAAACAAAGCTAGATACAAATCAATAAAATGCTGAGAGATAACCAAAAAATGAATACGGCGAATTATCACAAAGTTCACTTTGCAATCGAAGCTAATCTATATTGGAGAGGTGTGAACGCGTAGAGCTCCCTCAATAGCACAATGACTCACTTTATTCTCCTCAAGCCTCACAAGGTTCAGTGCCTATATCCACTATATGGTGCCCTTGAAGGCGATCACCGGATACCATTAACAACATGGTGGGGCCAATCCCCACAACCTAATTAAAGGCTCATAACTATGTCCCGGAGAAGCTCACCACCATGGACGAGCTCTGACATACCTCTTCCATCTAGGGTTCCAATGAACCCATGATTAACAAGATCTCCAAGGGATTAGTGGATTGGAACTAATTTCCTTTTGTCTAACCCTACATCTAGATCTCCTATAGCACCCACAAAAGAATTAATAAGTTTGGAGCAATGGAGTGGACATACAAGAGATTTGAGCTCTTGCACAATTGAGGAGAGATGAGTGAAGTTGTCACCTTATTTGGGAATAAGGGGGCACTTACATTAGCCATAAATCCACGGTTGCGTTGTTAAAATGGCTTGTCCGGAGTATCCAGGCATGAGAAAAGGGTTTGGGACATCTAAGAGTTGCGCCAAGCGTGGGTAAGGGCGTTGGTTCTGCCAGCCCTATAAACCGGGCTATCGGATCATCTGGGTTCGAAGCCCGAATTATCTGGGCAGACGTAATATCTGGGGCAATGTTCAAAAAATCGGCCGATTAATCGTGAATCGTGGGGTGGCCGATAAGATTATCGCATATCGCCGAGTTTATCGTTGGCGCCGATTTTTCGATCTGACAGCCGATTTTTGGCCGATTTTTGCCACTTATCGGCGATTTATCGGCCTGACAGCCGATTTATAGGACGATGATGATCCCGAAGAGCAAGTCTTGATGCATGCACAAATAACGGGATTTAGGTTGAGACTCCAAGTGCAGAGTGTATAGTATAGTGGAAGACAGTTTTCCCCACGAGGGGTGACTCGAGGGTTTAATATCGAACTCTCGGGGAATCTGCAGTGGTAGATTTATCTTCTTATCCTTCTTTTGGTTACCTACAAAACAAGGTTAGATGTTTTGGTCCTCAACCTCACCTGTGGTTGTCAAGCACAAGGTGTAAGAATGATATCAGGATAGTTATGCAATGCAAACAAGAAATAAATATGCAATGATGGTGGATGCAATGATAAATGATATTTTTGGGTTTTTGAATGATGTATGCAAGATGAAAAGTATTTTTGTATTTTCGGATTTAATGATGGCTGAAAATAGAAAAGTGGTATATGGTGTTGGAAAGGTGTTTCTTATGATTAAAAATGGACTGGGGTTCATGGTTTCACAAATGCACTCTCTCTTTATAAAGTGGTAGACAATGGAACACACAAAGTTAACATATGAGATTGCAACACAGGGTTTGATAACAAGTTACTTAGATATATGGGCATCACGTCCTAACATAGAGATCTTTTGGTTATTAACCTCTCTTATACTCCACCAAGATGCGAACTAAATCATAACACCTCAGTAATTAAGATAACTCAGAGTATAGCATTAAGTATCATGACATGAAGTGAAAATAAGAACATGCTAGATCTAGTCATGGAGTAGTGGCAATGGTCACGCCCACATCCCCGGTAGCATGGTATTTTAGTTTATCCCTAGTGAGGTAACAAAGTAAGGTAAAGATACCAAAGTGGATCGCAGAACTTTCTCTCACGTTCACTGCACTAGCCACCCCCCGTTACTCCAACTAATGCACACGTTCCCCCACACACGCTCTCATAAACATGCTTGATCAAAACAAGTAGACAAGAACGGGGTACATAATATGCATCTATACTCATAACTGAAACAAACATTGCAATCTCAAACATATATTAACTCATAAAGATCCACCACAAAGGTATTACAACGGTGACCGTAATCATGTTCAGCAGCTCATACGGTGCTAATTAGTGAAGCTCAAGAGAGGAGAGATACATAAGTTACTTCCACAAACCCATAGTCCAGAGGTGGACTACTCCCTCTTCATCATGGAGACGGTGGAGAAGTCGATGGAGAAGATGGAGACCACGCCGGCAGCGCCCCGCCGGAGTTTTCCCCCTCCAATCTGCAGCTCCTGATCTCCGTTTCGGTGTTTCTGTGTTTGTGCGGCGCTCCTTCCAGAGAACGACGGGGGACCTTTTTTATAGGCGTTTTTAGGTCAAGACGAAGGCGGTGGAGCGAAGATCGACGGCAACGGAGCCACGAGGCCCAACGGTGGGTCCCACGCGGCCTGTACTGGCCGCGTGGGCCATGCCGTTTGGCCCTCGGGCCTCCGTTTGCTCGCTTCCTTTTTCCGTAGTCCTTCTTCCTTCCAAATATTGACGCCCGTAAATTTCCAGGTGATTTCGTTGACGTTTGGGTCCCTGAAACATTAAAATACAAAACTAGGGTTTTCTGCCTGTGCAGGGTTAATTCCAAATAAATGGAAAACTATGAAGTATTCCCAAAATCATGATAAAACATTGATATAACCCTTATATGATGCAAATATGATTGGAATATAAGCAATTAAAGTGCAAAGTTCATGTATGCATTTTACATGCATCAACATCCCCAAGCTTAATCCATGCTCGTCCTCGAGTATGAAGATGATAAAACTAACATGGACTTTGCAATTTAATACTTAACAATGGATATCAAAGATGATTACTATTGCTACATATAGTCAAATGATTCATTCTTCAAAGGAGTAGCAATATGCAAATAGTTTATGAAGTGATATCAAGTATTCAAGACAAGGATGTTCATTGATAGTTCACAAAGTGTAACATAGTAGCAAGTAATATGGAACACATGTATGCATAATGATAAGTAGAACATCCTACAATGGTCATAGAGTGTAGATGAAAATCTGAATATGATAGGTGTACACTTTGGAAAGATGTATATGTGAGTAGAGGTAAAGCATGCATAAGTTTCATCCAACTTCCAAACTCTTCTACTTAAGTTAATGATTGCAATAAGGTATTCATTGGTGTCAAGCTCTCATTGCCCCTATCATAGCATCTTGAATGATTAAGGTTAAAGTGAAAGCAAATATGAGTAGTGTGCTTGATAAAGTAAAGGTTGGATGTCTCATGCCCCTTGAATACAAGTACCTACACCATGATTACTCAACTTAGGAAACAAAGCAAGTTCAAGTTATATATCATTGTAAGTAATAATAGTATCATCAAGAGCGTCAACTGGGGTACCTCTTGTCCCAGATATGGAACAAGCCCATATCAAAATGACAAGACAAACAAAAATGAAAAACTCAACACCCTTTTTATTTACCATTGGAATAGTTTTTATTGTAAGGTGTATCACAAGAAATTCACCATAGCATGTAAGTAAATTTCCACCATGAATGATGCATGGCTTAGATTAGCGGCCCAGGCGTCTCTCTAACCATTTATACAAACTCATTTAAACTACTTCATTTCCACCTCATTTCACCATGATAGCATCCATAAACAAAAGTACATGATATCAACTAAATGAGATGAAGGAGCATGTTGAAAGCTTTGCATGTGACAGCACATATGGGCTAACTCCAACCTCGAACATTTATCAAGCCACTAGCATCATAATCTTAATCACAATGGGTCATGTTTTATTATGCAATGAAGTAAAATGTGCATCAAGTTCGTGAGAGCTATATAACCAATTTTTTCCATTGCAATCAATAACATAAACATTTTCATTCAGAGGTAAGATAACACAAAACATGTTAAATACTCGGAATAGCATAAAGCCAATAGGTAGATATGGTGGACTCACTGGAATAACTTTGGTTGAAGGTGTTGGAAACAAGTTTTTGCTTGTTGGAGTTTTTGGGCTAGCAAAAGGGAGAAAGTTGACCATCTAGATGCATGCATGAGTGTCCATAGAACTAACTAATCCATGTTAAACCAAGTAAATAACAATCAGCACCAAAACATGAATAAGTGATAGCTCTACAAAAAGAATTTGCAAACTATTACTCATAAACAAGCTCATGAATCATGCAACTATATGTATCATTAAAAATCAAGTCAAACATCCCTTTTCCCAATCTTATAAAAGCATCCAACATATTTCAACCCATATTTCCAGTAGCTCTCTCATATATAATTGATAGTGTGGTGGTCTCTCAAGACTCAAACAAAAACAAAAAAACGCTCCAAGTTTATGCGATAAAGTGTTTCGATCGAAAAACAGAAGTTGGACGTGTGCAAACCGAGAGTGTGTAGGTCCAGGGGTTGTCTTCACATCCCCAAGCTTATGGTCTTCACCATCCTTGGATAGCTCTTGGTGCATCTCCTCCAATCCCTGTGAAAAAACTTCAAAACACCGTTTCTCCCATCTCTTTTCTGTGGGGTGCATTAATAGTGATAAACAAATAGGTTCCTTGCTGCATATAATCCTTGAACAAAAATTCATATGACATGTCCAGAAAGTGTATAATGTTGTATGCCTACTCATAAACTCAATTGGATCAAAAAGATTCAACTTAAAAGCTCAAAGCATGCATCAAACAAAATGGGACAGAATCTGTCCAGAAAAACAGCAGCAGCAAAACGTATTTTTCTACCCTACCAAACTTTCTCGAAAAATTCCGAAAAATTCATGCATACAGAGGATGAAAAGTTGCAACTACAGTTCAAATATGAGCTCATTCGGAGTTACAGAATAAGAATTAAAAATCATACCGTGCACTGACTCGTGCAGGAATAAAATCTCCGAACGCTATAAGCAACTTTTTCAAACCAAAAAGGGTAAAACTTGGCACTTTATTAAAAACTCCAGAACCTAACTAGACACAAAATCTCTTGTTACAGCAAGAGGACACAAAGAAAAATCACACAAAAAATAACCGGGTTGCCTCCCGCAAAGCGCTTTCTTTATAGCCATATAGCTAGGCTTCTTACTTGTTGTTTTATTGTGGACGAAGCTCATGAGGGAGCTTGAACTTTGTGTTCCCTCTTCCTTGGAAGTGTTCCATGCATAATACCAGGGTCCCATGGTGCTCTCAAACCGATCAAAATAATAGTCAAGTTGAAACCTATTGAGAGAAAACAAAACACAAAAGTAATAACAACGAAGTCTAACTTTTTCTATGCATTGGCATTTTGTATATGAATGAATCACAATGAATAGAAGTTTTCCAATGCATATTAACAATAGTACTTGCAGCCCATATTATTAGTAGCATAAAGAGGTTCTTATCACCTCCTCTTCATAATAGTTGCAAGTAGTAAAAGTGTATTCAACCATATAACCAATAGAATCTTCCAACTTAGATAATTTGGGAACATAAGAGATCATTAAATTTATTTTGGAATTCATTAGCATGCTTCCCTCTTTCAAAATAGTTGTTAGATCAATATCAAGTTTAATATCATGGTTGCAACAAAGATTTGGAACTAGAGATAATTGCAAACCACATAAGTATTTCTCAACATAAGCAAATTTCTCCTCTATGGTGTTATTAGGAGAATTCAAGAACAAAGTGGACTCTCATGGGTGAGAGTATTGTCACAAACAGCAAGTATATCATTTTTATCCTCACATAGAGAAGTAACAACTTCCAAACATGTAGGATTATCAATAGCATAGGACCATCATCTAAAGCATTATCATATAGCTCATTTAAGCAACACTCCTCATTATCATCAATGAGTTTACTAGTAGCATTATTAGTTTCATAATAGCATGGGTTATCATATAGGACCATAGAATTTTCAGTTTCACACTCATCATAACATGGGTTCTCATAAATAACAAAGGATTTTTGAGTTTGAGTGTTACTATCATTTGTTGAAGGTGAAGTTGGGAGATCCAACTCATCATTCTCCAGTTGTTCATCTTCTTTTTCCTGCAAAATATTAGTACTTTCTTGGGGAGTAAAATATTTAAGAAAAACCTCCATCAAAATACTCCAATCAGTTTTCACTTCTTCATCCAAAGACATGTACCAATCACGAGCATTACCAGATAAAGACAAATATAATAGCTTCCTTTTTATTTGATCATCAGAAATACCAGGAAGCCTAAATAAACCACATATTTCATCAATTGTTTCTATGTGTTCACATGCAGACTTAGTTCCATCCCCTGTAAATGGATTTTTCATAACTCTTTTAACATGGCCAATGGGAATTTTATATCCCACTTTAGGTACCTCAGACACAGTAGTTTCAACCACTTTAGCAGTAGTGGCATAAGCACTTTCATATAAAGCAAGGTGCAGCGGTGCATGATTCATAAAAGCCATAGTCGAAGCATCAATAATTTTTGGCTTTTCTCTCAGGTGTGGCAATGGGCTTTTCTCCCATTTTAGCAAGTTTTTTTGTTTTTAGATTTTTATGCAAAACTGAAAATAAATATGATATGATATGCAATGACACTAACAAAACAAATAAATTGCTTTGTACTTGATGATCCCGAAGAGCAAGTCTTGATGCCTGCACAAATAACAGGATTTAGGTTGAGACTCCAAGTGCAGAGTGAATAGTATAGTGGAAGACATTTTTCCCCACGAGGGGTGACGAGGGTTTAATATCGAACTCTCGGGGAATCTGCAGTGGTAGATTTATCTCTTTATCCTTCTTTTGGTTACCTACAAAATAAGGTTAGATGTTTTGGTCTTCAACCTCACCTGTGGTTGTCAAGCACAAGGTGTAAGAATGATATCAGGATAGTTATGCAATGCAAACAAGAAATAAATATGCAATGATGGTGGATGCAATGAAAAATGATATTTTTGGGTTTTTGAATGATGTATGCAAGATGAAAAGTATTTTTGTATTTTCGGATTTAATGATAGCTGAAATAGAAAAGTGGTATATGGTGTGGAAAGGTGTTTCTTATGATTAAAAATGGATTGGGGTTCATGGTTTCACAAATGCACTCTCTTTTTATAAAGTGGTAGACAATGGAACACACAAAGTTAACATATGAGATTGCAACACAGGGTTGATAACAAGTTACTTAGATATGGGCATCACGTCTAACATAGAGATTTTTGGTTTTTAACCTCTCTTATACTCCACCAAGATGCGAACTAAATCATAACACCTCAGTAATTAAGATAACTCAGAGTATAGCATTAAGTACCATGACTTGAAGTGAAAATAAGAACATGCTAGATCTAGTCATGGAGTGTGGCAATGGTCACGCCCACATCCCGGTAGCATGGTATTTTTAGTTTATCCCTAGTGAGGTAACAAAGTAAGGTAAAGTACCAAGTGGATCGCAGAACTTTCTCTCACGTTCACTGCACTAGCCACCCCCGTTACTC